>JABFQD010006020.1:0-10169 GCA_022817045.1 Psix sp. ZL-2020
CAATTTTCATTAGAAATATCAAAATCATAAATAAATTGTATAAAATAAAAACATATTTACCAAATGTTTAAAAATGTACACAAACATAGCATTCATTCAAAAACTTGTCTCATTTTTCCAGTCTCAAAAAACCTTTCATTTTCAAATATAATTTTCTATGTTTCAGGTTACTCAATATTTATCGTATCAGGTAATCTGCCCGTGTCAAAAGCTGATGAGAATCTCTCGAAAAACATAAGTTCTTCGTTAGGTGCTATTCCAAAACAGTATCCTCAAACGAAACGCGAAAATTTCGATGCGCATACGAATAAGCCAAAATTAAAAGGTTGCTCCATCAAAGGTCCCAGTTGTTCAAAAGCTCCCGTGGAGATAGATGACGAAGAGGATGATGAAGATGCTCAACTTCACCAAGCGCTGCAGTTGAGTTTGCAAGACTTTACTGTAGAAAGCGAGAGGAGTGCCTGCGCAGCGCCGATCGTACGCGAAATTCCCATTGAACTCGAGGAAGAGGATGAAGATGCTGAGCTGCAAAAGGCTTTACGACTGAGTCTAGAGTGTATGACGACTCCTCCTACCCCGGAACAGGAGGAACACTGCTGGCCACGTTTAAATTACCTGAACTCGCAAACACCGAGCACTGACTCGTCCACAAAACTAAACACTTAACAATTATCGTTACCGGGGACGTAAACGTGTCGTTGTTCGTTCAATTATAAATCACGTTGCTAATGAATACAGACGATCAGTGTAAAACGTTGAATTAAACATCTTAATAAATGTCTAAATCAATAAACGACCTCCTAAATGTTTCGACGATTACTAATGGAGATCCGCGCCGGACTTTTCATGTGATTTCAAGGTCATTTTAATTCGTAGATAAAAAAGCGAATTTATACGGTACCTTCATTCACAGGCTTCGTTAATTGTAGGACCAATGGTAAATATTTTTATAGCTCAGATGTAATAAAGATGTGAAATGAGTTTTAGTTAATTTATAGTATTAATTCATTCATTACTTATAAATGGTACATTTTTGATATTTTTATTGAACGTGTTTAGATGTAATTTGTTGCAAATTTTAGGAAACACGAAAAGTTATGCATTGTTCAGGGATAAGCTTCGAAATGCAAATGAATGTTTGGGAGGTCAAAGTGCACTTTACTAATGCTATAAATAACGAAAGAAAAGAGAAATATATAATGTACAGAAGAAGCTCGATTATCTGAATCAACATTGACCAAATGTCTCCCTACAATTTTATTCACAAGTTTCCATTCCAATTATTTATTATCTCGATTTTTATATCATTCATAATAATTGGAGACCACGAAGGAAAAAATGTTAAACGTATTGAAATATAAGATTCTTTACTTCGCTGTTATTTAGTTTTCTTTAATGCATCAATTTCTCTTACAAATATATAATATATATGCTATATATATCATTTCTATATTGCAATGCGTTTGCCATGTTTCTCTTACTTTATTTTGGCAAGTTGTTGTTCAATTAACAATCTAGTTTATTCGCGTTCGTTCGAAAAATATGAACTCGTATAACAAAAGTTGCGAAATATTCGGAAAATCGAGAGTCTACTGTAACTAAGAAAATTATAATACGTTATGTCATTCTAGTCATTATGGCGCACACTAATAAGACCGTGTTATTAACGTTATTTGCTGTAACTTGTCCTACCTTTGTAATGAGACGGATAGATATATTTTATCGTTACTATTCATTTTGCTTTTATTATTATAGTTTAAACACACTTATAATGATCTTTGGACAATAAAAAGTTTTTCATGAAAAAAATCTGTTTCGTGTTCTAAACCTTTCATCATTTTTGTACCAAGCGATAAGAGATAAAATACCATTTACAAAAAGTTCCATTGTTTCAATTTGTATAAATTTTATATCAAACAATACAACTTAAAATATTTAATTTATTTCAGCAATTTTCACCAGACAAAAGAATTTTGTCAAAAATAAGTCAATCCAAAATTGGAGCCGTGTTTCTACGCCAATTTTCGCACGCAAATCCGGAGCGTCTTTGGACCCCCCACTCCTAGCTATCGAAGGACGAGCCTTCGTCGAATAAAGGTGTGTACGGAAATGAATAAAAGAGAATGGCTGAACGATCTCGCACACATGATGACATTCACGTGATAATAGAATGATCTCGCGTGAACGAACGATTATTATTCTTTTATCTTTGCGAATATATTAATCTCAAATTAATCACGCTCATAAACTTTCGCTCTGCTTTTTGTATAGTTCCACTGTATTCCGTGGAGTAATTCATAGCACAACTATAATTGTTTAATTAATTCCGCAATAACTGTTATTTCGATTTTTTTTATTATAACATCAATCACGCCGAATATATTATTTTATGAATCATAATTAATCGGCCAGTTGATATGCATGCATCTGCTGTTTTCGAAACAATTCATTTTATTTTATTGACTGCGTACTTAAAGAACTCCTTTTTACAGATATACTTGGACAATTTTAGGCCAAACAATTAAGCCTTTACTTAATGAGGTCGAGGCTGAGTTTCACCTGTTATTAGGATACCATGGGTGATTCTTGCTTCTAAGATAATGACAGTTCTTTGTTCGTAACATAAGTAATTGGTTTTCTGTAACAAAATGTAAAACCAGTAAACTTTATTGTTCAACTAATCACCTGTTTTGCAGTATTACATTAGTTTCTTTCTGAAATATTATCCTTTACGAGTCGAATAAAAATTTCCCTGCCCTTTTTTACGTTTTAGAATATAATACAAACGCGAGTGTAGATTTACACAAAGGATTCCTTAGGCTTTCTTGATTCCCCTCCAATATATTTCCATACATTACCGAGATCATACAAATTTTAATGACAGCAAAAAATTAGGTCCTGGAAAAATTATGCACATTAGTTATTGTTATTGCCGCTATTATAAATAAGCTCTATAAAAACTGATATAATAATAAATTAATGATTGTCGCCTGGAATCACTCTTAATTGTCAAGCACTTTTTTATTAAACCTTAAACAATGTATTTAATCGATGTTTTTTCCCCAAAGAGTTATTATCGAAAAAAGAACAAGTACTTCGTCTAGCAAAATTTGAATTTCATCGATTTTTCTATTGCGTTTCATTTTTTACCGCTGTTATCCTTTTCAATTTCAAAGTCAAATCAAACCTGTTAAACACACGATTGTGAAATATTTAGGTGACAATTCCATACTGTCAGTACAAAATAAAAGGGTTTTATAGATAAAAGAGACTTTTTCTTGAAATCGAATATCTTCTCTCTCTTTTTATGCATATACTTACATGCTATTGTAATAACTCTCTGGATGTGTTACAGATATTAATTGTCAAGAAAAATGTTACTATATTGTAACGATGTAAGGTCACCTTAATTTACCGTGCAGTCATTCTGAAGTCGAGTTTCTCCGAGTGCACAAATTGATGCAGTACGAAATAGGCTACATATATAAGTTGAGTTATATCTATAAAAGATTTGAAAACTAATCATGGTCAGTATCATTTAAACTTATTGCTGAATCCTTAATGAAAAAAAATTGATTTATTTTCAAGGAAAACTAAGTTGCGGAAAAGATCGGATTACAGCACCATACTGGAGGACAAAAAACCATCTCAAATTGGAGCATTTGCATCTGAATCAAAATGTGCAACAGTCTTGGAATCAAAGAGAGAATTCCGATCGCAGTTCGCGTTCTTTATTTATATTAAAAACACCATTCTCGAATAATATAATTTAATGTACATATATTATCATATTATTATCGACGTTTCAGTTATTGCAAACGATCAAGAAAAAATTCCGCTGTATGTTATTATTTTATATTGAACGTTTTAGTATACTTTTCAAGAATTAATAATCGCATATATTTTTCCTAAGCCACTTTTCAATTGAACGTATTTATTAAATAACATAATGCGATAAGAGGGAACAATTTTAATTAACTTCCAATCGTGGCTTATTAGAAGGGTAATTGTGGCGAGATTTGCATGACAGTTGATAAAGTGAACGAGAAAATTGGTCGAAGAAAAATGCTCGATCAATTGAGGATCTCAAATTAGCCGGCGAGAAAAGCTTTCAAGACGCATTTTGGTAAAGAGGCTCACGAAAAAAGTACCATTTGTATGGAAATTTTACTCGCCATTTTTTCCGCCGTTCAACGTGTATAGTGATCAATTTTTTTGTTTTCTTTAAGGATTGATATTTTATACGCAGTCTTTTTTTACGACATTCTTCACATTTGTTGTATTTAATCGCGTATACCAATTTCGCTATGAGATCATTTCGATTCGAGTTTTGAGTGCATTAAACAAAGAAGAGAAAGATGAATAAATTCACTGAGAAAAATATTATGTTAATTAAGAACTATTTTGGAAACATATTTAAATGATTTAAAATGAATTTCTTTCAATGGAAATAATTTTTTGATATATTTTTGAATGTAGTTAAAAATTAAAAAAGTCATTTTACATTGATTTGAAAATTATCAATATTTGACTATGACAATGATTTAATGGTGTCCCTTCTATTTTCACAATCCATGTAAGTAACCCTAAGTTGAATGTACTATGAATTTAATTTCTCGTTATCAATTTCATGACATAGAGCTCTTAATATTAATTGAATATCTGCTCATACAAATTCTATTTCAAAGGTAATTTTGAAAGATTCTCAATTTTAAATAATATATAATAGGCCTATTCCATAGCTAAAACAGTGCCATAAAAATCACATAGTTGTGACATAATGTATAAGTTTGATATATTATAAATATTAAACTATAAAGTTATAAAAAAATTTTATATATTAAATTGTATAAGTCCGTAATTAAATAAAATTATAAAATATCAACCTAAAAGTTCGATGAATGTCACTACACATATGGTTAATGTGGAAAACAATTTGTTTTTAAATAATATTGCCAAATCATACAATTTTTCGTTAATGCTACTTAATAACATTTTATAACGCAGAGAAAAAATTGCAAAACTTGCAACTGCATACATTAAATTTATTTGATCAATTTAAAAATTACCTCGGAAATCCTCATGTAGATACCACGACTATTCTGTCCGATGTCAAAATAAAAATGTTTATTGTCAACTCGCATGAAACGACCTTCAGGTAAGTCGCCTTTAAAACCTCCATCGTCTGTGCCGAATTCCTCCAGTAAGTCCGTTAAAGCATCACGGAATTCTATCATTCCCTGTGCAGGTATGGCGATTTGTGTTCTAGGTCCACCGCGTGTTATCGTTTGAGATACCTGAAATATCACCACACAAGTTTAATTTTTATCCTTATGATATTCAACTGAATAAACTGTTTGCATACATTCATTAAACGCAAAACATTATTAAAATGTTAGTAATTTTATTCTGGTTTAAAATAAATTTTAATATGGTCATATTTTTATTTGAATAAAGCAAATATTGAAATTAAAAGAGTGTAAGAATTTGTTCAGTCATTTGAAGAGTGAAAAATTATTAATATGTTTATTAAAATGAACAAACTAGGTTAATATCTAGAAAATGTTATTTTTATTTCTAATTTTGTATAAAACAACAAAGTTTTGTTTAAATAATTTAAAAAAGTATTAGATGTTTTTGTTACCTTTTAATTTAACAATCGCTCCATGTATGAAGTTTAACACAGTATAATATATTTTGAAATATTGATAATTTTCTATTTGCATGCAATTATCAATATCCAATGGACAACAAATTATTTTATTTCATTAAATATTATTATTTAATATTTTGTTGCATTTTTTATGGAGGCATTTAACAAAATTAAGTAAATGCACTTAAATCATACTAAAATACTTAGAATTTTGTTTACATACCACTTAATTATTAACTATAATTAATTTATTAGTATAGTTAATGTCAACTAATAAAAAATGATCATATACTGATCTACGATACGTACATTCTACAACTTGGAATGAAAAGTGTAAACATGAATAACTCAATACTCTACATTATCGAAATTATGCGCTTTGGTACATACAGTGTGACTCACCCGGAGGAAACGTCCACGAGTGTTTTCTTTAAGATCCAAATAATATCGTCTATTATCTTTCACCATCATTTCTGACTTGAGTTTACCATCGTCCGGGACATTATCAGGATTTGGCGGGCCTAAAATATAAAATTTAATATAAGCTGATATAACTAATTATTATGATGTTATAAATCAATCATAAATATTATTGCGATAAGGTTTATAAAATGTAAAAGCATTGTTTGAACACAAAAAATATATAAATATGAAAACACAGTATAAAAATTGTTTCCTCAATAAATATTTTTCTTAAAATTACATTATATATAAACATATAAAATGTATTTTATATGCTCTACACGTATTAAATATTTTAATGTTTCATATGTAAAACAAAAAACCTAAAAGTTGTAAAACAAATACAGAGTTTGATTTTTAATTTCAAACCATAGAATACGACATACTTAAATTTTTGCTACTCTAAATAATGACACTATAATAACAAAAAATTCAAGATATGGAGGTAATACATTTTTCTTTATATAATCATTTATGCACATTTAAAACCTCAATAATATAAAAATATATTAATAATAATATAAAAAAATACACTGAAAATCTATTTTGAATACGAAAAATTATATCTAGTACAGGGATTTTTATATGTTGCATTTCACTTAGATATATTTGATTAATTTCTAGAATTTACCCAATGATGCATAAAAATCGCTAAAAGTTGACAAATGGTCCCGGAATTCGGACGCTGTACTTAGCGCAAGATATATTTGGCTTCTTCTTCCATCCGCTCCGATCTGGAATGTGAAACGATTTAATTTGAGCATAAAAATAATCACATCGATTTACAATCTTTCATATAAACGTAAAAGATTTTAGTATTCTATAAAAATGACTCAATCAGTAAAATACCTCTGCAACTTTGATAAATCTTCCACGTTTATTTTGTTTTACGTCCAAGTAAAATCGTTTGCTTTGAATCTGTAACATCTTCGTAGCCAGTTCTTGCTCTCCTTGCTGACCTTGCTGGCCTGAAAATAAAGAATATAAAATCATTTCTCCACTGACATATTGAACACAAATATATATACGTATATATAAATAATCTAAATATCTAGTACGATCTTAATTTCTCCCAAAAAATATTGATACTCATTTTGTTTCTCAAATTACAAATTATAACAAATTTGTATAATATAATTTCCTAAAAATCCGATTGTATATCGTTTAGTAAAGTTTTTGAATGATACAAAATAATCCAAAGTTAGCGCATGCGTGGTTAATCTCCATATCAACACTTGTTGCGATATGAAGTCATATCATATCTCTGAACCAGTTAGGTTAGAAAAACAAACTAGCGTTACTATTAATGCTAATGCAATTTTTTGCATATAAACTCCTCGAAGTGTTTACGTCAATATATTTGTTCTAAAGACAACAAAGAAATGCATCAGCATCAGCTGAAAACAGTAAATTATGAATCAACCAATTTGGACACTACAACATTAGTGTTAAATTACCATTTTGAACGCTCTTCTTTTCAACATAGCACAAGACTCCGAGCTTTTGGCTTAGCTCCTAATTAGATATCAAGACTCGTTTTGAATGCGCGGAAATGTGCACAATTTTCAGCAGATCTGAATCATTACGTAGTCATTCTTCACAGGACAAAATTTACATTCATATACTGTTGCCAAGTCAAGCTCTTGTTGCAAATTTACGACCGATTTGTCTCCAGAATATGTGAAAACGAAAGCAGCTTCAGGGAGCCTTACTGGGAATGAATATTTGTCGCATAGGAAAGTATCGTATCTTATTGAGATGGTAAGCAATATTTGGCAGGATTGATCCTCGTGCAATTAAACTGATTAGAAAATTGCAGAAGATCAGTGGTTTAGAAACAGACCTGGAAAGAGCTATGTAGCCAGTCTTTAGCGATCAATAACAGCTGCGGCAACGTAAAATCAACGACCCCACTCCGAGATTTCCACGCGCACTCCTGAAAGCAAAGGCTTTCAGGAGAAACAACAACAAAAAACATTTGTTTAACTAAGACTTTCTGCTTTTTCTCAGGCAGAACAAGTTTTTGGATGGCTGAATATATTTCTAGAACAACAGAGTGCGGGTAAAATAACCAATAGGCGCAAATCGTCCAGAGTTATACGAAATTAGGCCATTCAAAGCTTTGTGTCAAAACTTCCAATAGGATAGATTTTGAAACTAGTCACCTTTATTGTGACAACGGGATTTTTCAGGAAATATGCTAAACAATTTTAATTTTAAGAAAAAACAAAAAATAATAAAAAAGAAACAAAAGAGTATTGAACTTATTTCATTGACATAATTGATCTTTTTTGTTAAAATAAAAAAAGGGCGAATAGTATCATAGGAAATATTTTGTACTTATGTTACAGGATTAAAAACATTATAGCATATTTACAAGAGACTATTTTGCAAAGATTGCGTAGAGTGAACAAGCTTTTGATTTTGTTTTAATATCAAAATAAATACAAATTTCACTGCATAGTTTATCGACTATCGATTTTTACCTCTATATATTGATCTATATATTTGCTTAGGGGTAAAATTATGACTTCCCATTCTCGAGTTATTTATAAACATAGTCTTGGCAGCTCGACTTTTATTAGTTTTATTTCTCTAAGAATATCATCAACTGATCTATCAACTTTAATCTATTAATGTATTGCCCTATGTTCAATCAACATGATAATCGTTTCATATTAAATTACGCACATTACCTTTCAGAACAAGTTTCATGTAGTCGTTTATGGTGACCTATATAATTTAATTGATAACAATATAGATATATCATCAACGTCCTAACGCAATTGCAACAGAGTTGGAAGTAAATGTATAAATATGTAATTTTCTAGACATGGAAAACATAGTCAAATGGAAAATGTCATGAATTTCAATGAGAGTGATAAACTAACCAAAACATGTTCATATTTCATCTTTCATTTGTAACATAAATATCTGTGTTATCTATAGGAAATAATCTGTTTTTATCCAATCATAAATTGAACCGATTGTTCCTAATAAATGAATCATTCTGTGTATTTGACATGAAGAAAACTGAATATTTCAACCAAAGTTCAATTCGTAAATATTTGAATATTTTCTAAAAACTGATTGTTTAAAAATATCACTTTTGTATTTATTTATAAAATCGTAATCAACGCAAATTACCATGACATAAGCCTCCGCGTGATATGATACTAAGCTTGTCACGTGATAATAAAGAACCAATAAACGTTTGGCGCATTTCCAGTTGTCTTATTCCTAACAGATCACGTGACAAAAAGGAACAAATAAATGTATGGCTCAATCTATACAACATTATATCTGATCTAATATATTGAAATAGCTTATCAAGGATAACTGACATCTTCATTTTTACAATTCGTCATCGGAAAAAGAGTTTCATATCATACATTAAGAAGTTCAATTTTTCAAATGAAAGAAATATGATTGAATGAAACATATTTGAACAAATTTATAAGAAATTTAAATAGTTTCAATAACAATGTATAAAAATATTGTAAAATGTTACATTTCGTGTTTGAAAGATAATAAGTATGTTCATATTTTTATCAATCAAAAATAAATCTGTATTTTTGTTTAATTCATTTTTTTAGATAATTGAATGTTGCTAATTCTGAATTCTTATGAATCTTTGATTTTTTGATTTTTAGTCAATCGGAAAATTACATTTTTCTGAATAGAACAATCGATTTTTAGTCTTCAATCAAAACAATAAATGCGTATATTTAAACTCATGAATTAATAAATAGCCCTGCAAATGATTTGATTAATTATAGTTATAATATCATTATCTTCTATTTTTTCTAACTATTTTAAATGTTTTGTTTTAATAACTATTTAGTTAGTTATAAAATCAAAATTCTATAGTATATATTTGTTTTTGATAAATTTCTTATTTTGTTTAAACTTACATTTTAATTGATAACGAATATATTGAAATTTGAATACTTCAAAGAAAATTACTACAAGAGAATTTTTATATTCACCTGAGCATTCAAATTTTTAGATAAAGACTTTTTACTTAAAATTATTTTTAATTATAATTAAATAG
>JABFQD010006021.1:0-10167 GCA_022817045.1 Psix sp. ZL-2020
TCGGCCGTCAATTCTGGTAGCAGAATTTGTCGGTTTTATAAATTTGCGGAATCTATCGAAACCGAACCAGCGCTTTGTATTTAATTAAATTAACAAAAATTGTAAATTGTTGTAAACAATTTTTTTTTGTTAAAATTTTTAAATATAAAATTATATTGGTCCTTCGAATTTCATTGTGCTTCGTACAGTAAGTGTAATCTCTTTTTCACTTTCCTTTTCGTTTCTCTTTCGAATTTAGTACGGTGAATTGTAAGACGATTGATCATTGTTTAAGGTGGGCGGTTTTTTAGTTTTGTTATTTTTGTTAGTTTTTTTAGTTTTTGTGGACGGTTTATTCGGGATCAGAGACGCTAGACGCAGGAAATTTGGATTTATTTTTATATTGTTTTATTTTTAATGATTAATAAAATTGTTTCAGAATACAAAAAGATTTTATCTGTTTTATTCAGGCGATTTTCCTGGTTTTCCGCTCCACATTTAGGGTCCTGCACCGCACTATGATGCATTGCGTGCCCGAGCGGTGCAGTGGCATTATTTAAATTTGAGCATTTGCGTGTAATAGCTGTCAAAATTAGTGC
Organism: Psix sp. ZL-2020; assembly: GCA_022817045.1. Lineage (NCBI taxonomy): Eukaryota > Metazoa > Arthropoda > Insecta > Hymenoptera > Scelionidae > Psix > Psix sp. ZL-2020. The sequence goes on from JABFQD010006021.1 coordinate 579, forward strand.
CTTTGCGGGCCTTCACAGCACCGGAGGTATTTTTTTCGCTGTTGTGAAAATAAAGGTTCGTTGCACGAGGTGACCAAGTTTGGCTACATGACCAATCAAACTTTAATTAGTTTACTTCTGGGCATTTGGGTTGGGTTTTTAAGGACCTTCTATAACTTACCTTTATCCTTTACATTTTGTGGCAGTCTTTTTCTTTTATTCCTTCCCAGGCTTAAGATATTCTAGCTTGATCAGAAATCTCGCCTTATTTGTACCACCATGGGTCTCGCAGCGGCCGGTGCTTCTTCAGATCAGTTAGGAAGAAAATGTTTTGAATTTATTTTTTCAATATTTTAGTTTAATTGCTTTTACGTTAATTATATTGTTTGTCAAAAGAGAATTTTCTGGGCTTGAATAATCCGCACGTGGTCGAGGAGTCGCTCTAAACGACCGCCCACAACCGTTACACATTTACAAGTTTAAAATTAAATTTATTTCATGCACGAGACGTGCGCTGTTGTTTTGTTGGTCTATTTTTGTTTGCTGCATCGATCGGATTTCGGTGTTTCTCAAGCTCGTAGGCTGAGTTGAAATTATATATTATTTCCAAGTATTTTCTCTTTTTCATTTCAACTATCCTATTATTGTTAACTTCTGCGCATGCGCATAATAGATGTGCAGAACCTACTGTGCATGCGTATATTTGATACGCATGACAGATGCACAAAACGTATTGTGCACTACTTTTCCGCATGCGCATAACAGATGGGCAGAACCTACTATGCATGCTCATATTTGATGCGCATAACAAAAGTGCAGAACCGACTGTGCATGAGCTTATCTAATGCGCGAAAACTATTTTTCATGTCTAGATATTTCTTATAATTAATGCGCTGAACCTACCCTACATAAGATAATCTGTTTCGTCAAATTTCTATCGCAGAACCTACTGCACCTGCGCATAACCTGCCGTGCTTGCGCAGATTTGATGCGCAGGACGTACGATGCATGCAGTAACAGCAAAGGCGGTGGGGGGGGGGGTGGTTTTATTTGAAGTTCCCAATAAAACGATTCCTTAAAATCTATTCAAAATACGAAGAAAAGATTGTTTATATTTTAATGTTGATAGTACGTGACATGTATTCTTATGTCAGGTTAAACGATGAGAAGGGAGACAAAGGTAATGTGTTACAAGGTGCGGAATCAAAAAGAGTTCCGTTCATTTGTTTTAATCATCGAGTAGTATTGGATAATTAACAAACATTATTACTGTGCAAAACACAATGAAAATCGAAGGACCAATAAATAAATTTATACTCAAAATTGTAACCGAAAAATTGTTTATAGCAATTTACAATTTTTCTTTGCCAAATTGAATGAATATAAAGCGCTAGTTTGGTTTTTGATAGTTTCGCGCAATTATAAAACCGAGAAATTCTGTTACCAGAATTGACAACCCATCATGTAAGTCACAAATGAAGGACATTGAAATAATAGAAAAGACTGCAATGTCCTTTGTTTCAAAAGACAAAAACGAAACCAAACGTCAGGAAATAATGAGACACGGAATTTCGAAATTAGAATCAGCTGACACGCTGAGAACGGATAGCACTAATAAAAGAAGAACTAAACAAAATGCTCCAAAATTATATTTCGAATTGTCTCTGTTTACGAATTCGAATAGCACCGATATCCGAACGGTACAGCAAGCAAAAATAGCACGAACCAAAACAAACAGCTCGACCTGTGTAGAAATTGATATAAATTTCCAAAGCTTATATTTTTGACGGCTGTTGACGGTTGTGTATTAATGACACTTCAACTATAAATCATTAATACAAGCCACGGAGATTCTTCTGTGGCAAACAAGACAAGACAAACAATTTGACCGTATTCGAAAATTGACGCTAAATTAATGCTGGCAGCACAAAAACTTTTAAAATTTGTTTTTTTTTGTACTTGGTCAGAGACACTATTCTATCTCTTGATAATTCTTATTATGCCAATCCATTAATGTTGCACTTAAAATATGATTAAATAAAATTAAGAACACAGCAACCCACTTACACAATAATCCACGATGTATTGCTCCGACTCAACACCTACATGCCTACAAACAGTTTCTATTAATTAACCACTACTCGGTTCCTGTAAGCGTGTTATCAGACGAGTCGGCAAAAACACGTCCAATTTCCCAACTCATCCATTATGATTTCGTTATGCTACGAAAATTTCGTATAACTTTGAGAAAAGGTGATATTCATATAACCGATCAACTTTCAGTAAATAAGGATCTTTTATTTTTTCTGTTCTTATTTAAAGTAGCTGATTTTTTCAGTTAATACTTCACGGACATTATTTGATTTTTAAACTATACTTTACAAATAAACATTATATTTGATTTTTTCCACATTTATACTACCGATTACTATGTACAAATTATAGTTAACGTGGTCGTCTAGAGATCGCCGTCAGATCGGAGTGCAACCTGATTAATATATTCTTGTTCTGATAAATTTGCGGGCGCCGACAAAGGCCCTCAGCAGGTTTAGCCTTGAAAAAGGCTGATTTTTATTGGATTGAGGGTTTAGCCTTGAAAAGAGCCGAATTGTTAATCTCTACAGGGTGACTTTTTTTATCTTGGAATAATTGAATATCACGAAAACTAAGAATTGTATTGAGAAATGTTTCATATAAAATTTGTTTGTATCAGAGGGGCCTATTAGATGATATCAATCACGACGTGTCACCTCCACCCCCTGGGGGTGGTGGTGGAGGCACTTGCAAGGTTTCTATAAGAACTTCTACTTTTTATAGCGGATTCAGATTCTCCGCAAGAAAATACGTAGATTTTGTTTGAAACATTTTTTTTTATTTAGTAGATGGTGCTATAATCGTAGAAAATAACATCAAATATATATGAAATTAGGTTCATAAGAGATAACTCTTCCAAAATCTTGCTAAAACGTTCCAAAATAAAAAACAAAAATACGTATTTGAAAATTTGTAAATTTTTTAAACATAAAAAATTGAGCAAACATTGCAAGATGACGTTATCGGAAATCCATTGCTTCTTTTGAATGCCGAAAAACCCAACAATCTTCACTGTTTAGTTTGCTTCCAATTCGAGCATTTCGACTCTTAGTTTATGGTCTGATTCTATTGGATATACATCGTTCTTCAGTTCCTGGTCTGCAACAATTGGGAGCACATCATTTTTTTTTAGTTATTAGCCCACTTCCATTCGCCACGCACCTACCTTGACTTTTTGAATTAGGTTACCTCAGTTTTTGGTCTACTTTTAATCGGTGCGCATCGTCCCTTTTAAGTCAGGTTCTTTCATTTCTTGGTACTTTTTATTAAATACTGTACTGGTTACGATGGTAGCTATCTATTCCGGAATCATCTAAGCCAGGCTCATCTAGCCCGGGCCGGACGAAATTTCTACGCACCGTCGTCACTATTAACTCCACGCACCAATCAGGGGCACGACGGATTATTTCCGATCTGATCCGTGATCTGATTGAGTGGCTGATACATTGACGAGTGTATTTTGCGTGCGGATATGGATAGATTCTTGAATGGCCTTGATGTACATTAATATTATTTTCTACGCATTAATTATGATACGGATTCCTACTGCTAGATTATTCTTTTACGATATAAATTTACTTCATTCAGCATTAGCATTAAACGTGAAAAGATCGTTAGTAAATTTGCCTGATTTGTTTGTTATAATTTTGAAGATCCATGAAGCTAGTTCCTTCTCTGTTTCTCTCATAAGGTGATATGCTTTTTGAGTTCGTCTAAAAAGCATCATCCCTTGACATTTTCCCCTTTACAGTGTGTACCCCAATCGGTCAAAGACGCTTCCATAAAAATTTCTTATTGGAATTTTTGTCTTTCTATTTAAATAATTGGGTTAACAACTTTTTTCCAGTACAACATATCCAGTTCAAGTTCTATTGGAACGGTTACTTTTTATCATAATTATTCCCTAATCATTTAAGGGCTAAGTATGTTTGTCTATTTCTTTAGTAAGTCTCTATATTATTTTTATTGAAAAGTTCCGTTACTAAGTTGCCGATCTTTTATTTTTTTCTTGTTCGTTAACTCTATTCAGAACTTTTGGCTATTTGAAACAAGACCTGAAAATCTTTGCGTTTGAGTAGGCTGAATGTTGGACTTTTTATAGTATACGATTAATTCTAAGGACTCGCTGAAATTAAAAAAAAATCGTTATAATAAAACACAAATGGTTCCTTTGCACTTTAAAACTTAAGCCACTGGTTTCATTAACTTGATAAATACCTGTAGAGCTACACACTAAAAAAATGCCATAAAAATAAACATAAAAATAATTATAATCGCTAATTTTGTATTATCTTTTATCAATAGATATTAAAAAATATGCATCCTGCAAATTAATTTTTTGTCAGTCGTTTTTCCACCGTTTTCCATCTTGAAGCGCTGTGGCTATAGAAAATCGTTAAGCGCTTATAATTATTCGATTTGTCTACAATAAAATAACTTTAGATGGATTGACCTTTTTCATATTTGCAAGTGTTTATAGCTCCCTTCTTGCGTATTTTTTGGAGAGGCCTTTCGAGTTTAACAGATAGTAAGTCGATTCCTACGATAGGATTTAAGCCAACTGTAATAAAATATCGCCTAAACAACGACATGTTGTATTGCAAATCCGACAGGATTTTGCTCACATCGGCTAACAAGTCTACTGCGCTGCTTATCTTTTTATCTTCTTCAATCGATAGTACCTTCGTTAACTCCTCACACAGCGCTTTAGCCCTGCATTAAATGAAAACGCTTAAACTTGTAATCCGTCTTCCTGGACTGTGATGTTATCAATCGCTTTATTGATAAAGCCTGGTCCAGATTTGGTGATTTTGTTATTGAACAGTTTTTGGTTGCTAAATACTTTTTCAACATCTCGAACCGCTGCTCTGTCGTCATTTTTTTCACTAAAATTTCCTTCCATCTTTTAGCAAGACCCTCTAAAATCGGTGGAGATTCCCCATCGACTGAGGGGACAAATCAAAGAATTTTTGATCAATTATTGGATTTTGATCTTGCTGCTAGTCTCTCCCTCTCTCCCCCTCTCCCCCACTCTCCCTCTCCCTCACTCCCTCTCCCTCTCCCCAGAAAGGGAATGAATGTACCAGAAAATGTTACCCCGGTACTACCTATAGAACCACCGCATATTACACTAGAAGACCTCTATAATTTAATGCAAACTGTAGCGGGCAAGGTTGGGAGCCTCGAGAATAAATTAAAAGACATAAAAGTTATTCAAACTGATATCGCTAGACTGGACAAAAAATTAGACTTGATTACTAATGATTTTGAAATGCTATCTTCTACTCTCAATGCTCTCAACCTAGAGGTCCAGGGCACGTGTCAATGCTCTGGAAACCGATGCGAACTCTTGCCAGCGAATGATGACTGCGTCCGATCGTGATGCCTTCCGCAAAGATTTGGAATTCTCAATGAATCGTAATTTTGAGATTGTTATTTTCGGTCTGTCTGTTGACCTTCTTAAAGTACCACGCGATACACTGGCATTAATTGCCAACGCTTACAACATCAACTACGAATCTTGGCATGTTAATTTTACACGTACTATATCAGTCGGTAGAGATAGAAATGAAATCCTGATTGTGAGATTTGTTTCGCCGGAATATCGGAATGCTTGGCTGAAAGCCAGAAGAAATCATGCAATCAAATGTAATTCCATTATGGACAATCAACCTGACACACCGATCAGTATTTTTGAACGTGCTACGAAACAGAAGCGCTTGACGTTTAATGCATGTAGACAGTTTGTGAAATCAAACAAGTTCCATACTTGTTGGATGAGAAATGGCGTGACATACTTTCGCAAGTCTCCAGATAGTCGTGTGATAAAGTTTGAAAGCACTCCTACTTCAGTGCCATCTGGTTCCAGCGTGCGCCGCGATCGTGAAACACCGAGTAATTCGCAACTGAATAACTCACAATCGGACATGGATATTGCCTCAAGGCCGTTATGACCAAGTACGGTAAATGTCTCATTGTTGAATGCTCAGTCACTTTTGTGTCACATTGATGAGTTCCGTCACTCCTTCTGTGGTTAGGAGTTTCATATTATCGCAGTGACTGAGACTTGGCTCGGTGATCACATATTAGATTCGTCTATTGCTTTGCAAGGTTATTATATACTGCGTCATGATAGAAAATTCTCTAATGGCGGAGGTGTAGCAGTTTTTGTGCGAAATGATATTGCTGCCAAATGTGTTCGTACATCGCAGGGCATTCCCGCACACCCAGAATACTTGTTCATTGTCACAAGATATTGCTTGCAGTTATCTACCGACCTCCCAAGATTGGATTTATGACGGACTTTACCATGGCCTTTGACGAACTTGCCTCCTTCTACAGTGAGTATATTATTATTGGTGATTTTAACGCTGATATGCAAATGAACAGTCACGATTCTTGTTTCATTAGTAATTTCATCTCTTCACATTCTCTCGATTTATTCAACTCTGGTCCGACTCATCACTCAAATACATCGTATACATGGCTTGATCTTATTATAACAGACTCTAGTGAACAAATCGTTAATTTTTATAAATCCAATACGCCTTTCATATCAGGTCATGAGCTCATTTCGTTTGGTTATATCTGTGACGTTCCACAGTCATTTACCTTCGAATTTCTCTATCGTGATCTGAAACATTTCGATGAAATGGGATTTCAAAATGACTTACACCATATTGATGTTGTATTTCAGCAAGCTCCTACATCTTGTGCAGATTACGTCGAAAGATTCTCGAGATGTTTTCTCCAGTCGTTCGAGAGATTTGCTCCAATTAAGAGGTACTCATCGAATCGCCCACCCGCACCCTGGTTAACGGTAACTATTAAATTAGAAATTAAACTTAGAAATAGGCTGCGTGCCAGACTTAGGAGAAACTACAACTTTGATAATTATGCATTCTTCAGAACTTGATTCAGCGTTACTTCAGGTTGAAGAAGACATTCTCTCGATTGCGAACTGGGCTGAGGTGAATCGTTTGAAACTGAACTTGGAGAAAACGAAAATTATGATTATCGGCTCAGCTTGTGTTGTTCATCAGATTCAATTTGGAAATTTACACGAATTGAATATAAACAACTGCTGCGTTTCCTATGTTAGGTCTGCGCGCAATCTTGGTGTGTTCATGAACAGCAGCCTCAACTGGACTGATCACATCAATTATATTAGCGGCAAAATATTCTTATGTCTTCGTCGTTTTAAAATCTTTGACAAATGCCTTTCAACGGCGGTCAGGACGCGTCTCGTCAATGCTCTAATCCTCCCCCATATAGATTACTGTTGTCTTTTACTTCTGGGTGACTCAAGAGCTAATACAGAAACCCTACGTAGGGCATTGAATGCTTGTATTCGTTTTATATTTCGAGTACGAAAATTTGATCACATATCTCCATTTTATAAACGTCTGAAGTGGCTGTCAATTGAAAAGCGAAGATTTTACTTTTTGGGGAACCTTATCTACAGGTTACTTCAAACTGGATCGCCCGCCTACTTGGCTGAAAAACTTACACGGTATCATCGAACCACAAATTTTGAGCTGCGTAATTCAGTTCCCTTATTGAACATTCCTCAATCTCGTCTCGCTGTATACCAAAACTCTTTTTCTGTATTGGACCGCGTTTATGGATTGCCTTGCCAACTTATGTCACATCAGCCAATAGTGAAAGCATATTTAAAAAGCGGCTTTATATATTTTTGTTTAACAGCGAGGTCCAACTAAGCCAATACTATCATTGAGATAAACTTACATTTATAACTTCGACAAAGCGATCTATCTTTGAAATTATTATTTGCAAATATTCATATTGTTATTTATATTACATGATGTATTTTCGAAACTGTCTTTATAAATCGAAGTTAACATTTATAATTACGTCTCTTATATCCTACGCAAACTTTGTATTAATTGTCCTTTCGGGATACTGCAAACCCAGGACTATGAATACATGATCAATCAATCAATCAATCAATCTCTCTCTCTCTCCCTCTCTCTCTCCTTCTCTCCCTCTCTCTCCCTCTCTCCCTCTCTCCCTCTCTCTAAAGTAGCTAAACTTTACAAAAGTAATAGCATTATTTTTATGTTAGTAGAGGATGTTTTTATGCGAGAGGAATTTGTTGCATGAAAAAAGAGTGTGTACGAATCGAGAGTTGAGTGTATAATAATTTAACGTAGCGTTTTCATTTGTTACGTCCCAGAGACACACAGGCTCGTAAGACAGAGAATAAACGTCACTTGCGCCGTGCGTTAGACCGGGACGTACTGACTTTGCTCGTTGAGGAGCACGGCAGGATCGATTAAAAATAAAGTAAACGTTTTCTTAACCGATATGTTAAAGATTGTGTTCCTTTTTGAGTCAGGCGTCTGTAAGCATTTACTCAGGACGAACGCTATCAATTATTGTTGGTACTTATCTGATAATTGAATTGAATATATAGTCGAGAGAAAGAGACAGCATTATACAAGGATAAGTTAAAGCGAGATGGCTATACCTCCGAGGATTATTTTTGCGGGGATAAGAGAATTTTTCATTAATTAATTGTAATATTAATGATAAATGAATTTTAATCAATTGAACTATGCTAAATCGGATGGTTTTAAAGTAAACGAAATGTTAAATAGAATTAAAATGTGATTTTCAACGAATTTTAATATTTAACAATTTAGGTATATTAAAAAAGGAATTTAGAATTTAAAATACAAGGGTGATTAAATGGGAGACTTAAAATATTGTTTAAACTTATTTTATTAACAGAGTAAGAAGAACAACAGAGTTCAATCAAAAAAAAAATTAGCTTATAAAATAATATTTTCAAGAATATGAATAATGGCTTTACTTAGATGCCTCGATTCGAATCTGAAAGAATGTTAAGTTATCATTTATTATACATCCGGAGCCATGTGTTTTCGTTAAAATCGTAGTCGTTGAGGTTTTTATTTGTTAGGGATCGGATTGCAATTTTAAGGAAACAAGGAAGTATATGCGTCACCTTGTCAAACCACAATAGAAATTAGGTCAACCAATTTTTATATTTTCTGCGACTCGCAACTCGATAATTTACATGGACTATTCATATTTTATCAAAATAGGAATTATTATCATCTATATTCCTCATTTTATTTATAAAAACGATTAAAATTGTTTAATCAGATGAACAAAGCCCTGTACCCAGTATCGGTAACTTGCTGTCGGCAACTTGTGGATAGTGCTGTAGGATATGGTTGCGAGCGCCGCCACTAGATGGCGTACGGGACGTAACACATTATATTATTTATACGTATAAATTAGAAAATTTTTAGTTTCAAAATATAATAATTTTCAAATAGTTACTGTAGATTCTTTTGCATAATAAATCGATATGAAGATATATTTTTTACACTAGAACGAATTTTATTCGTGATTGAATCTAATTTAACCGATTTTTGATATCTGAACATGTTAATATTTTTTGTTACTAGATTATTTATTGAAATTTCATTAATTTCTATTAAATTTTTGATTAGAATAAAATTTTGGA
>JABFQD010006022.1:0-10167 GCA_022817045.1 Psix sp. ZL-2020
CTTATTTTCAATCATTTTTTTAATCGGTTTAGTTCATAAATAATGTTATATATTTTTATTCACATAGTAGATAAAATTTCTATATATTTATAATAAATAATTAATGTAACTAGCAATGAGAATTAAATATCCGTATGAAGAAAAAAAATTCAGGTAATAATAAAATATTTTAACAATAACTTCTTAAAAATTTAATAATTTGAAAACCTAAAAATATTCACAAGATGTCAATTAACATTAAAAAACTTGATAATTTCCACGTATTTATAATTTTTTCTTCAAAAACATTTAATATTATAGAAAACAAAATATCTATTAGAATGAGTAATATTTTTTGTTTAGATAATCTAAAATGTTAATAATTATTGGTAGTTTTTCAATTTTATAAATGATCAATCTAACTCCAGTATTAGCAATCTACTCGAGGTTACCGTATTTGTTGCTATGGAGAATCAGTAGCAGTCGTGGCCGAGTGGTTAAGGCGTCTGACTAGAAATCAGATTCCCTCTGGGAGCGTAGGTTCGAGTCCTACCGACTGCGATGGTGTGTTCTTTTTTTTATTACAATTTTTGTTTTTTATTAAATAATAAAAGTAAAAATTGTATGAAAATGATGAAATGAAAAAATACAAATTTCAAAATTGATATTTAATAGAAATACTAAAAATATTTAATGAAAATTTAAATGCTTACTAAAAAAGAAAATGAATGTAATACTTACTATCAACATAAATGCAGTGTTTAACTCGAAACAAATGTGAGAACTCACTTAATTACTAAAACGAACTGAAATACTTAGATATAATGTAAAAACCAAAAACTATGAAACGAATGATTCTTACAACAGAATTTGAAAGAAAACATTGGAAGGTTTGCAATCAATTATGGACATCAATCGCCGTTCAGTTGAAAGTGTTCTATTAAAATTCATTCAGAACACATTTGATTACATCAACGATCGACGGATTCATAAATAGTTCCACTTCACAATATTCATAATTATCATAAATGTCGTTATGACGTTTAATATACAATAGCGTAATAATCCTCATCATTATAATTAATCATGTATTACTTTAATGAGAAATAATGACAAACCTTAGATAAGAACTCGCTTCTTTTCATTGCCTGCTTTCCTTTCTTAAGAAGTAAGATGAGTCGCTCCGCTAGAATAACGTAATTCGCAACAATATCCACAATAATGGTCCGATATATAATCATATATTTATATTTATATATTTATATATTTATATTTATAAAATATTCTCGCGTTCAACACACCTAGAAGTTGAAAAATCTACGCTCTACGGCGGTTACGACTCGAATTATGCTCGTGATACACCATAATTATAGCGAATACCAATGTTCATAATGACCTTACAATTCATATAATACATATATCATTATATGCACATTTATTATTACTTAATTAGAGAAATGACAGGCTTTCATTCAAAGTCCAATTTGCCATTCTTTTTGGTTAGACAAAAAAGTTGGTTGTTGATTATGAAATGTTTGAAAATAATGATTGTAAGGTTTCAATAATATAATTGCTATTGTGTTTCGATCGTTCGCTAAACATTTTGTTCGACTTCACAAAATCAATAAGAATGATCGTAATTTTGAGTTCGCCATTTCAAATTTTGCGTTTCTGTCATTACTCTGATTTCATAGCTTAATACAATTTGCTGTTGATTTTTCGTTGATGAATTCGTATTGTAAATAGAACGATAATTGTGGAAAGCAACATTGAAAACTTTCCTGTAAAAACATAAAAATGAAAGCCAGCTTTGGAATTGTACAGTTCATGGATAAGCATGAAAAGAAATATTTGCTTTCTTAATCGGTGAAAATTGACTGAAAAATGTAATTTCATTTTCATCATGTCATTTTCAGTATTCCGTTCGTCTGGTATATAAAAGATACAAAGCCCTTTTCGAGCCAGTGATGAACCGATAAAAATAGTATTCTTCTGATGATTTGATATATGTGATGAAATATATGTATGTAAACTTATCACAAAATAATGAAATTCATTCTCATCTGTTTTAGCGAACAGAAGAAGGAAAATGACTAGCTGAACACAGTTTTGCATAACAATATAAAAACGCGCACTCCCTTTTCTTGCACACAATAAAAGACCGCATTAACCGAATTATGCTAATGTTATGACTTTTGCGTGTTGCGCAAAAGTTAGCTTATCTTTGCGACAGTTTGCGTAATGTTGAATTCAATTGAAATGTAACATTTACATCGCTCAACAATCAGTCATTACCATTCTAATATGTCTTTTCCCTTTATTAACTGTATGTCCCAAATGAATGCAAATTTTCTGTTCGATGTACTGTTTGCTACATTTTCGTTGAAAGTAACCATTCAATTTGAGGATTGGCATCATAATCGTAACAGACTTCGCACCTTCGACATTTCATTTGTTCATATCATGATGATGAACATGTCGTGACACTAAAATAAGAGTGTACAAAATTATATATACTAGAAAAATAACAAATTTAATATGATCGACTTCAAACTATCCTTACGTCCTGATGCAAAATATTTTCAAGTTACTACAATGATTATGATTACAAGCATGAGATGATCTGATACTCATTACCATCAATTTCAATGCCGAAAACATGTTGGAACGCATAAGATAACAAAGCTTCCTTCTTTTTCTTTTGAAGAAAAGAATCAACGTATAAAAATATTCATTTGTAATGACAAACAATAGTATTAGATCACTTGTAATTGAGCAAACATTTACATTAAACTCTATCTTGTCCAGCAAAGTAGTAGTGCCTAGCGGAACAAATGAAAACAAAATGAAGCAATGTCTATTACATCTGAATCTGTCCTCAAAAGTGCATTCAGACCGAGAGTCTGAACGAGTATTTATATTCGACAAACATAAAACTGATCTCACGCATATAATTACAGAGTCTCTAGAATAATATTTGTACAAAATATAAGATTCGTTGTGGTATCGTAAAAATGAAACCATCAAAGCCAAATGCAAAAACAAATAACAGACCATTTTTATGTTTGCCGCGCCTACCATCTTTTATTCAATGTTATGCATATTCTCTTAATGCTATGTCCTTATATATATGTATATGTATATATATCTGTATGTATACCTATATGTATATATATATACATACATATAATTATATCTATTGATGTCCTCGCGTTTCTATATAATAATACTATAATTACGAGACTAAATAAGAGTCTAATAAAGAACTATTTGGTCGACGGAGCAACGTCGTTCATTGATTTCTCGTCCTCGTTTATTAATGTTAGCTTCATTATCATTATTTTATTGTTACAATAATTATTATGTTTTAGCTTTTTGACCAAGTGTAAAAATAGATTTCTCTCCCGTCGCGTGCTTTCGAGCCTCGTTGCCAACCTTCCATTACTCCAACTAACTAAGGAAAAAGAGCCCGGACTGCTGTGCTAAGCATTTCTGTAGGTCGTCGTTGCTGTCTCCCTTATCTTTCGTCCTTACGTCTAAGCTTCCCAATAAGAGTAGAAACGCGAGTCTTCTTCACACACAAATTTAAGTGTTCTGCTTGGGTAAGTTTATTGTTGCTTATCTCGATTTTTTCTGTTACGAACTCTATCGCTGAACAAATCTAGCATATTCTACGCTGAGCCTAACTCGTACCTCTATATGAATAGTACTTCTAATGACGTTAATATCTATCTATCAGCTGCATATGCTCTCTAACACGCGGTGCTAATTATGCTTGTTTCTTCAACTAGTAAGTCTAACTAGTGGCTGAGTATCGCTTAAATTCTATACGCATCTATGAAAAGAGCCCCGAGATGTTCGCAAATAACTATGCACTTTTTCATGATCCATTTCTCAAACATTTCTCTTACTTCTTCTGCTGCTGCTGCTGCTGCTTTCTTTTATGCTATTTTCTAAGGTATCATTATATAATCTCAATTGATTCTTATTCGAATTTCAAGCTTTTGAAAAATAGATCATTCTTTACCTGAGAAGATATCTTATAGGGACTATTACAATTCAAACCAATGCTTAATTTCCATGATAACCAGTAATTATGCAACTCCGATATAAATATATAACTAATTATTTGAATTTACATAAATCCCGCATGCTACTTGCAATACAAATATCAATTTGCTATCATTTTGTGTGTTCTTTTTGCGGATTTTGTGCAAAACTCATGAAAACAAATGCATACTTATCAATTTGTGCAAGCTTCTGTGCAAAATTTGATGTATAATTAATTATATTAAACTGGTTATTACATATACGAGTCTTTTTGAATTTCAGGTAGAAATCGGACGAAACATAATATTCAATGTAAACTTACTGACAATTTAAAATGGTATTTTGTTGGCACTTGAAACAATCATAACGTCAAAATCTGCTAAGTTTAAAAATTTTGACTATATATTTTTCTCGAAGTCTCTCCTCATCGCGATAAATGTGCGATTAAAGATCGCACGGAGAATTGCGATTAAAACATCCAAATTCCTGACGAGAACGTGTCAAATCAATCCACGAATGTTTTTTCATCTCAACGAATAAAGTGGAATAAACAGGTTTATTTAACTGGAAAGGAAATAGTCAAACAAATCGGATCAGTTGGTTGGCTGCAATAACCGCAAATCTGCTTCAAAATACTTAACTATATAAAGTAGATATAACACTGTTGAATATATAATACGGATACAGATAGCAGAAAATGTCACATTTTCGTATATTGAACATTCTCAGCTTGAAAAAGTGTTCACATAGATTTTGACGAGGCACTGTTCAGTGTTCATACTAAAAACAATAACAATATCATTTCATTGATCATCGGACCTTCCTGCGATTTCTCACGGATAGCGGACTTTCGAAAATAATTTCTTTTTTCGTATCTCTGATCGGCTTCTCTTTCCATTCTTTGCTCTAAATCTTTCTCACTCTTTATGTTGTCTTTTCTTCTACCGTTATCTCGTAGATGTCGTTTCGCCCTGGATTCATCTTATTTAATTCCATCTAGGCTACTGTTCTGTTACATCGAAGAAGTATAATTTGTATATATATATATTATTTATTTATTTATTTACTCATTTATTTATTTTTATTCATATTTATATATAATATATATTTATGCTTTTGTCGATAGTGCAAGGAAGAATTTGAGATCGTAAAAAAATATAGGATCAAATCAATTGTAAGTGAATAATTAATTATGGCAATGACGGTTTTTCTTGAGTTTAACCTTCTACTTTTCTTTCTTTTTTTCTTTTTTTCTTTTCCTCTTTTTTCTTATTTCGTATTCGGACAACGTTGGTTTTGGGCAAAAAGCTTTTTATGATTATTCCGCTTAACGGTGTGGCAGTATTTTTGGAAAACACATTTGCTTCGTTTTAAATTGCTATAAGGATTAAATTACAATTTCCAAGTTATTGCATTAAGTTTCACAATACAAAAGACTTCATCTCATTCAGCTCATTTTTATTCTGTACGATAGAACTGATATACGTGGGCACGCAAGCTTTCTCTCTATCAACATTGGATTGAAATTCCGCTCCGAAAACCCTTTCGTTTGCTACATTATATAGAGGCACCTAGTAGAAACATCTGACAAGCAACATTTATGAGCAAATTGTTCTACATATAAATCAAATCAAATCAAACATGCTCGTGTGTAAGTTTTAAAATAAATTGTCTCGGGTGACTTGTTCATCCTGTTTTATGTAACCCAAAAGAAACTTAATTCTTTTGAAAAAATAAGAAAAATACGAATAAAAAAAAATAAAACAGAAGTCAAATTAAAAAAACCATCTAAAATTTAGACAAGATGATATGAAATAATAATGAATTTCTACTTAGATAACCAAAACCATTTTCATGATTTGTTTAATGAAACGTAATGATTTTTTTAATGAAAATTTGTATGGACATTGATTATCAAAAGTAGATTTCATTGTAAAACAAAATTTGCAAAAAAGCGTATAATAAACATAGAGAAAAGAAAAGATCAAAAGAGAGTCAAATACTTGTCGAAATCACGATCCCTATGACAGACTCAAAACAGCGTACTTGAAGCAAACATACTCGAAATTGGGCAGACAGGTGGCTCAGATCCGATGATATGTCATCTTTTGAATTATTTCATTTATTTATTCGTAGCTTTTCAATTACTCAAGAGTTAAAATTACAGAGATCATTTTTCCTCGATAAATGTTTGTTGGACGATGAAACGTTAAGTGGCTAATTTCACGCTAATTAAAATTAATGATAAAATGATAATAACACAAAATAGGTACGGTTGAGGGGAAAAAGGAGTATAATCTAGGACACAGAAGGAAAAAGGAAAGCGCAAGTGTGTGACGATTATAATGATGAACGGATAGTCCGACAAAGGGACGATAAGAGTGAGGAATTTGCTCTTAAAAATCGGCCGTAAGATTAAGTGAATGTCGTTTACGAGATTAAGATGATCGTCATTATATAAATAGGTGTCATTACTTCATGTTTCATGTTTACTGGTTGTTTACAAAAATGAAACGAGACGCGAGAATTCACCCTATCTAAAATGAAAATAAAATTTCCTATCTAATTAAGGCTAAAGACGTCGTTCTAACTAAATTGTGATTCCGATTCGATGATCTTTCCCCGTTATGCTGGACAGACGAATACGACCCAGCAATCAAAATGCAACTTATATAAATAACACATAAATAATCGACAGTTTCTGTTTTTTATGATCAGTTTCGACGTAATTATATTTTTACAACGTTTGAATATAATATAACGATAAAATTTCCCGACAAATTATTCTACAGAAATTAAAGTGTATATTTTTTTACATTTTTCGTTATTTTTTTTTTTTTTTAACTTTTTCTCTTTTACTTTCTTTTCAATAATAATATTGAACTGAAGGACAAATTGTTCAAGAAACAATCGATGCGATGGCTTGGCGATCGTTCATCTGTACGAATGCTCGGCGCGTGCGCGCGGTGCCAAAAACCTGGCCGAAGTGACAGAGAGAAAGGTGGTTGAGATGCGAGCGAGTCTCGCGATGGTCGTTTTGGCTATCAGGCAGTGGCCCCGGCGCCGAAAAGCACGAATCCTCGAATGCAGGGTTTAATGTTTGCCACGTCGTGCCAGATTCCACTCTGTGTCATTTACTATTTTGCTGCAGGGCTGTGTTGATGTGCACCCATAGTTCTTTGTTACAAGACTGAGATCTATGGAATTAAAAAACACAAATGTATTATTAAATGTATAATATATAGATCTAATTAGATTTTAAATATTTTATTTCATATAATCATTTACATATATAAATAGTCTAACATTGTTCAAATATCTAATTAAAATTTATATTACTTCAAAAAGTAATTGTTAAAAAATGTAAATTTCTAACCAATATATTTTACTTTATTCACTATATTATTGTTATCTTCAGTAGCTATAATTGAAAACCATGATTTTTGGGAAACTCGTCTATACATCTGTAACTACTTTAATAAGGACATTATTTACAGATATATATATATTTATAAAGTGAGTATGGTTTTTTATTAACCTTAATATTAAAATATGTACGTACGTTGAGCCAAAAACTAGTTAACAAACTATATTTTTAAGTCACTATCTACTTACCCATATACAAATTTAATAATAAAAGCACAATAAAATAAGAATATACAACTCTTTTAGTACATGTTTAATTTTTCTTTATATAATACTAAAATAATTATTGAATATTAATAAATAAATGAATATTAATAAAAAATATATATTTTTCGACACTCTTTTAAAATACACTATAAAACTTATCCAATGTCCTAAAATGAAGACTTTCAAAACAGAAACAACGCAACATTGATATTAATTATAAATAAAATACCTTTTTATTGAAGATAGCCATTCCTTAAACTGAGCGTGGCCTTCAGGTGTCATATGGAAAGCTGCTCTTGCTGCACATATAATCGTTGCAAACTCCTCATAATCGCATGACATTAAATGATATAATTTCTGATGAATGCATTGAATGTACCTGAAAAATATGTATTCAATTAAAATTAAGTGAATGACAATATATCAAAAGAATAATAAAAAACTTTCATGTTATAATTTCTAACAAATTCATTTCATGTAACTATATTTTTGACATTAATTCTAATAGATAAAATAAATCATAAAAAATTGATACAGTACATTTGTTGACACTTGTGAACGAGTGGAGCCAACAAAGCTGAACGAAGATGTTGGACGACAAGAGCTGGATTGCCTCGAGCAAGATAATGCGCAGCCTCGAGAGCAACGTCGTGTAAAATAAAGGGGCTGACAACACTTTTTATAGTGCAGATGATGAGCTGATGAAGATACTGTGTGCCTAATCGTTTGGATACGCGTAGCAACCACTTAACGTCTTCGCCATAAGGTGGATTTCTCGCATATTTCGCTTGTGGTCTGTCATCGTGTACGCGACGAGCCAAAGTATCAAGGGCCAGCATACCCACACGATAAGCAGCTACCAGAGCGCGTAACTGAGTTGGTGTAAACGATTGACTTTGACGATGAACCTGAGGAAAAGAAATTTATTTCAGTTTTGTTCTTACGTCTTTACTTTATGAATATGAAAATAAATTTTTGCACTTAAACATATATTTAATTCAAATTTACCTGAGGCTGAGCTCTGACCGTTGATATGATTGGCTGAGCCGGAACCAGTGCTGGACCAGGCAGTGCATTTTGACCTGGCATTGGACCTGCCACGTTTGCTTGAACCTTTGAAATTATTCATACATTAAGAAATATTATTAAACAATTATTATTGATTAACATTCTATTTTCAATAGATTAAATTTTCAACTAATTCAATTTGTTTGTTAAAAAGCTTATTATGTTTAAAAATTGTCATTAGATCATATATAAAAAGTAAAAACTTTCCACAATAATAATAAAACTAACATTCAGAATTCATTGTATTTAATGTTATAATTATATTTTGTTCTTATGTTACTATTAATTACACTTCAATAAATAAATATTTTAATTTAAAACAAAACACTTCAACACTAATTGATGATTCTCACCTGATAAATTTAAATATTAAAAAAAGCTATACACATATTATATAAGTATTAAAATATAACAGTAACCAGTTAATAAAAAAAGAAATAATGAATGGACAATAAACATACATTGACTGGCATAGGCTGCTGAATAGTGAACATATGATGTGTTCCTGGCGGTGGGTGTACATTGACAGTGGTAACGGTCGGCTGGGGTGCATAATACTGTTGCACTGGAGGCGGTTGAGTTGCCTGAGGAGGATGATGTGCATGCTGAGGATGCTGCGGATGACCTGGATGATGAGGCGGAAACGCCGCGTGGTACATTTGCATATGAGGCGGTGGTGGAGGCAACGCCACTCGGTGTGGTGGTAATGGACCACCAAATGCTGGTATTTGATGATGAGGATGAACAAAACTGTATGGCGCCACGGCATACGGCATCCCAACTTCTGAAACATTCATTTTATTTATTGTACGCAAAAAAAGTTACAGCTATTGATAAAAAAATAATAGATCAAAGAAACATTATTTAACGATAAAGATGTCTAATTGTGATTATTTCAATTAACTACTTTTATACATTTTTATTTTACTATTAGATGAAAAATATAACTATAATAACCTAGTGGTGCCAAAGTAGTTATTGTGGGATGAGCGTAAGGTTGTGGAGGCGGCTGTGTACTTGTCACAACAACAGTTTGTGCGGGTCCAGGCATCATTTGACCCACTGAACCATCGACTGTTGAAGTTGAGTCTACCAATAAAGTACCATTTGGATCCAATTGTAACGAATCGTGAGGAATGTCGTCTTGCTGTTCTCCACCAGGTGTATGCTAAAATACAAAATAACACATAATATTAAAACATTTTAACGAAATATTTATTAGAAGATATATAAATGAAAGTTTACCTTCAAGTACAACTCGTACCAATACTTTGCAACTTGAAACAGGACTTCGGGATAGACTCCGCCACCTTTGGCTGTATTTTCCACAGTTATGCAAGCCTCTTCTAACATGAGATCACTTTGTTCTTTACACTAAAAGTATAAATATAATGGATTAATAATTTCATACTATAATGAAAAACAAGGCGATAATCA
>JABFQD010006023.1:0-10167 GCA_022817045.1 Psix sp. ZL-2020
AAATTGAAAATATATTACATATATATTTAGTTCATATAATTGTAGATAAAACAAAAATAATACAATGTTTATGATCAAATATAATACAAATAACACAATTCTATATTATTTATAATTAATGTATATTACTATTATTTATTCATCACATCATGTTTTTCTTTTGCACATAACTTTATTGTGCTTCTATTTTGAATAATAAAGATATTTAAATTACCTTAAATCCCTCATCTACTGGTATAAAGAACGTATAACGACCTTCTTTATTGAACATCTCTTCTTTTCCTGTGGAAGTTATGCGTTGGCGAAAATGCCTATAACGAGATAAAAATGACAAATAAAAATTTATTCCCAGCAATAAGCGAATTAAATTTGATAACCAAAAATGATTCATTAACATATAAATTTTATTGCCAGTTTCGTATCTGTTGATAATTTACCGTAGCCTGTGCAATCCTAAACTCAAACTTTCGCTTTGATTTATGAACATGAGTGCGTTTGGATTGTTGATAAATTTCGCAGGATCAAGGCACGTTACAGGTGATAATACTTCGGAAATTTTATGCAGCACCTTAAATTTAGTTTTCAAATTAATTTTCATCAAATACAATACAAAGATAAAATAAACAAGAATTGTATATTTGTTTTTTTTACATTGTTTTTTTATTTGTTTAAAGATTAATTATGTATATAATAATTAATATAAATGAAAATAATTATATATAAATAATTATATATATACAATAATTAATATAATACCTGAGTTTTAAATGCGCTTCCTGGTCTAATTCGAGAAACAAAATTGCTCTCATCTGTGTCAATTTTCGCATTATTTACGAAAAATTCTTTCTGCTTAGCGTTCTTAGTATTAATCCACAAAGGGGGATTTCCCTCGTATTCTGATGATATCGATGTCGAGCTCTCAAGTTGTTCTAAGGTCATATCTACGTTAGCTGTAACACAGTAATTGATATTTTTTAACTTTGGCTTCGTTGTAACGATAAATAGAATCATTATTTTTTCATGTTCAATATTAAATATTTTGATCTATAATCTGTAGTTTTTACAAAAATTTGTTATATTTCTTTTTAACATTACACCACATACATAACTATATTCTTTTAACTAAATTTAAATTTTCGCGCCAAATCCTGCCCCATTACGGTAAAACAAGGAGCAGTTTGTCTTCGTTTAATTCATTAATATTGCAGTTTTACAGAACACATTTTTAATTTAACCAAATTGCTACTACTTCAAGTAGCATGTTTACGCGCGCGCAGATGTTGTTTATACGTGAACATATGATTACAATTTAAACTTAAAAAACAGTCAAATTTTATATTTTGCTGAAAATATTTATTCAACTTAGTCCAAAATTTCATAGAAATCTTAAAAATGGAGAATACTTCAGTGTCAAAGGTAAGGAAATATTTTGTATAAAATATATAATTTAACTGAATCATAATAATTGAACTAAATCACATTTTAATAATTACTCTATTTAATATAAATTAATTGTCTTTCATCCATTATCATTTTTGCACATTTCATTATTTCTTATTTACATCGCTAATAATAACAAAAACAATTATATCACATTTTACTGACATTTATATAACGATTGTATATAAGTCTAACATGACATCAATTATGCATATATGGAGCTATATATAACACGTGGATGTGTTGTATATATATAAGAAATCGTGAATAAAACACGAAGAAATATTTGGCACACTTTTAGAGGCATGTAAAACATGTATAAAAATGGTATTTATTTGAGATACAATTTATTCCAATATAAATATTTGTTTCTCTACTTCTTATAGGGTGTTTTTGTTAACAAAGGCAGATACAAATTAGGCCAACGGAAAAAAGCTATTCCTGAATGTTCGAGTTATTCCACGTTCCCATGGTATAATGCATACAAAGAAGCTTGGTCTGTGATAGAACAAGCTGCAAACCGAGTTAATACCAACACTTTCAAACAAGTCTTATCCGATTTATATGATTTCGTTTCGCAAGCAAAAACAACTCAAATGACTGACCGAATTTCTACTGCTGCTTTGATAACAGGTAATTAATTGCACAAAACAATACAAATTTGTTTATGCTCTACTCATCAATATTAATTAACTACAGGTGTAAATTTGCAAGACCACGATATCTTGTTCGGTAATTTGGAGTCGAAAATAAAAGATATCACAAAATACATCACAGTTTTATCGTTCAGAAATTGTACTAATTTGAAAACGATTATGGAAGTAGCGGTGCGGCAATTTGTTAGCAAGGAAGATGAGGTACATGATTGAAATGTTTGGATGTATGAAATATTCATTAAATTCGATAAACCATCTCATTGGCTATCAATTTTACAGGAAACGAAGTGCCACACATTTCATGATTTAAATATGTGGCATAAAAACCATCCAAAAGATCTGTCCAATATACCATTTGTTGTAATCATTCCTGAGTTCGAGAGTATTAATTCGAATGTGCTGAGTGATTTTATTCTTTCTTTGAGGTAACAAAAAACGAGTAAAGTAAATTAGCGAAGAGTAAAAATTAATTCAAAAGTTGGTAAGAAAGAATGACTAGACAAATATTGTTTGTTTTGTGAATTAACGTATAATTTTGTTTTCCAGCTGCTACACCAGTAACATCAAATTCGTAATTATTTTAGGAGTTGCTACCACGATTCGAGCAGTGCATGATGCATTTATGTATAATGTTATATCTAAGCTGCAGATAAAAGTATAATTCTTATCATTTATTAATAATGTTGCATGTTATCGAATGTTTTCAAGTTATTTACATTTATTTATAATTTTAAATTGTTTCGCTGTTTAAATATGAACTGAGTGATATTTCAATAATAGAACATACTTTTTTTTCTTAATTTATGTTTTATTTTATGTTATGTGAATTAATAATAATAATTTTAGAACATTCATTGCAGGTCTATCATATGCCAAAGAATATCAACCAGTTAAATGATATAATTGAAGGTACCATGCTGTCCTCCGAGGCTTCGTTTAAACTCATAGGTCAAGTAATAAAATTACTCGCAGAGAATTTTTTGTTCAATGAACTGTCCGTAAATGGATATTTACAAGGTTACAAGGTTGGTTATCGAAACTAAAATATTTAAATACTTATTCGTTGAACAAAAAATCGAGTTAAATTCAATTAACGATAAATTGAAATGTTGTAGACAAATAGCAAATAAATATATAACTTTTCAATTGCAAAAACAAACATTTTCAGTAGTTAAAATTCATATCTTTAGTTATCGTCAAACAATTTTTCCAGATATGTATGCTGTATTGGTTTTTCAATAAAAACATGCGAATACTATGTCTAAAAAGTGACGACTACAGAAAGCAAATCGATTTATTAAACGCAGAGGATATTTTATCAATCAGAAATATTCCTTCGATTATTTTTGAGATTGAAAAAGAAGAAGTGAAACGACAGAAACAATTAGATAATGAAGATTTCAAAGTAATTTCTCGTAATTTCTATTTTAAACATTTTATTTTCAATTAATAAAAAAGCTATTTCTCATTTATTTTGCAGAATTTACTTGCAAAAATAGTGAACGATTTCCATTGTTACTTAGATTCTTTTATTGTTGTACTAAAATGCCTGCACATTTTAATCCATAATTTGCCTCAGAATAAGTTAGGGACTAAAGTAAGTAAAAAGACTGCTTTTTCATTATTAAAATAAATCGATTCATCGTTCAATTAATATTTGATACAATAATAAATTATACAGCTTCGTGAAATTTACGAAACAGCGGTCTCTTCGAACCTGACTGAATCAAAAGATTACAAAGAAACCATGAAGTTGCTAAAGCATTTATCTAAAGAGGAATTGGTGCAAAAAGTGGAAGCTATGACATCAATTCTTGAAGAGCACGGATCTTTTATTTCTAAAACTCTCCTAAAAGATGTTAAGCAACGAGTTAATGAAATTAAATCGGTCAGTCTCGAAATTAAAGAACCCAAATTAGAAGAACCGAAAAATGTTCGCAACAGAACTCAATGGCAAAATGTAAGAAATTATAATATATATTTTTTTCATAATTTCAAGTGATTTGACATTAAAATGATTTCTCATATTCATTCAATTTATTGCAGAATTTAAAAATAATTGCTGAAAGTTGCAAATCTGAATATGAAATAGTGCGAGAGAAATTAATTGATTTTTTGGACGTTGAAATCTTTCGTGCCTATTTAAAAAATCCAAAGAAAATGCCTGCACACGAGTTGTTCAACTGTAATATTAGCAATGTAAAATCATCTATTGTTGGCTCTATGAAAGGAGCAATCAATAAAGCTGCTACTGATCCAAGCGTTTATCTTGGGGTGAGTATAAAAAATGAGAACTTCAAAAGAATTTTACTGTTGCTTGAAGAATGATATAAAAAACGCTGTGAATACTTTGCGATTTTGCAGAACAATTTTTTAATTGCGTTTTATACACAGAGTAAAATTAAAAGTTCGAATTTGCAAGCTATTAATGTTCTACTTCAAAATTTGATGAATGTAAAAACTTTTTAATATATTAATTTTATATTTTTTAGTGTTCCTGTTGTAAAATAGATAAGGAGGAAACAATCCTTGACACAATGCTAGATGTATGTATAATTTATAAGCTGCAAACAGAGCATCCAAAATTGATAAATATGTATGATTGGTTACAGGTAAGTATTTTAAAAATTGTACAAAAAGGTATTGTTTTTCCTATTACAATTAATAATTGATTACTAAATACATATATATTATTTCAGTCTTTTTTGTCAATTATCAATCCTACTGGTGATGAACAACGAGAAGTTCATCCAAAATTACGGTACATATTTGATCAATAATATTAATTATGTTACTTATGCAAATATTGAACGTAAATTATTTTTCATACTTTGTTTACAACAGTAATAATTTGTTATTCTTTTTTAATTAAAATAAACATTGAAATTTATTATTCAACGATAATTATTATTAATAGAGGATAAATTTGTTGTAACTATAAAAAGTGACTAGAGGAAGTTGAGGTACACTATTTTCAAGTAAAAGATGGAAAATTAATTATGAATAATACATGTAACAACTTTACAACAGAATATTAATATAAAAAACTGAGACTTAACATTGATTGCTTACTAAATTAAGATTTTAATAAATGCATCGAGTCAGTTTGTACGGAGTTTAACATAGTTTGTAATTATGTTTTTCTTTACTTCTCACTCAATATTCTCGTCATGGGAATATATATAACTATGTAAATTAACCCGAACTTCATAAAAATGCATGTATTTCGCCGTAGTTGTAGGAAATTTTTTCAAATTAACAGATCAATTTTTTCCAAATTTGTTTTATAACAAACTTTTCATTTTTGGTTACATTTTCATCGTCGTTTAATTTTGTACCTCAATTTTCTTAATTAGATGAGTAATTTAGCATGATTGCAATAGTCATACTGAAATTAATATAATTGTTTATTTTTATTAGTGCACGATTCACTCAGGCTGTAGCAGATTTGGAACATTTGGGTTTTGTTAAAGTATCGAAGAAAAAAGTTGATCATGTAAAACGACTTATGCTAATTTAATTAAGACAAACGCAAAACAATTATTCAAATGTATTACTCAAGTATTTATGGATAATGAAATTATATGACTGTCAATATTTTTAATATTTAAATCAAAGTAATTACTTAAAAGAAGATGTATTTCTGATTAAATTTTATACAACGAAACGACTAATGTATTTTTTGTTTCATGTACTCTTTACATGATAACTTGTAAACTCCAAAAAATGTCTACGTCAAAATTAAAATGACAATTATTGAATCTGATTGAAAATACTTACAGAAGTGATAAAGTAATACATTATCAATAGAATCATTAAATGCTTCGATCGCTTTATTCGTTGGTGCGAAAACTGTCAATCGCCGTGTATTTATTGTGGCATTGGCTATCACATTGTTCGTAATTAGTTTGTAAAACTGAAACAAAAACATCAATTATCGTCATAAATACGAAACATTTGAAACACATCATTATACATTCGACACATAAAACATGACATCATAGGA
Source organism: Psix sp. ZL-2020 (assembly GCA_022817045.1). Lineage (NCBI taxonomy): Eukaryota > Metazoa > Arthropoda > Insecta > Hymenoptera > Scelionidae > Psix > Psix sp. ZL-2020. Next base: position 6,103 of record JABFQD010006023.1, read on the forward strand.
TTTGAAACATTGATATTTCAATATTTGAAATTGCTTTAGACGAGTATTAAAAATGTATGAAATCTCATTTAACCATCATCATTACAGCGTCATTATTTAGATACCTGAAATACGTATTTCGAAAAGTATTAATAAACAGTAAAGTCTACATATTTCAATAGTCGAAATTTTGTTCTTGTCCGTGATATTGACAGAATGAGAACAAAACTAAGCTAAAAACGAAGAATCTGTTGAAAAGAATTCTTCGACAAGAGGTGCAAATGAAAATAGCTGACAGCAAAACGGATAACACACAAGTTCGCTGTTATTAGACACTGCGTTTGCAATTAGGCTTGCATTGACTTTTAAATAATGAGCTTCCTGAACTCGAGGACTATCAGCGTACAGGATTTTGATATAAAGGTGTATTTTATTTGTTTCGTTTCAAAAATAGTTTGCGCCGGATAATGCGGAAATAAAGCTGCGCACAGAAATGTCCAACAGAGATAAAAACTTGAGTTGCTATCTGAGATTTAATTTGGAAGTAATGCGAGAAACAATTTAGGAATGTCCTTCGATTATTTATCACATAATGGCGCTTTCAAGTTTAAAAGTCGATACTATAATTAAATAATCTTGAAGCCGTTGAAATTGTTACTTGTTATTGGACGTGTGTACAGAACAACGAGTGTGCAAGAAAGGCTTCTTTTATACGTAATAATGTAGATTGATCGAATTTGTGAAACTTATATTAATTAAACTAATACTTTCGTACACAGAAGTTACTTGCTAAATAACAAATATTGGTAAACGCAATTTATATATTTATACACGTAATTATCGATTCATTTGCAAAATTATTCTAATCTCACAAATTTCGAATAGATAAAGCTATTTATATGTAACAGTGTTAATACACCATCGTTGTAAATATGTTTGATTCGTTGTAATTGAACTGTTTCATTAATATTTATTAACTCCGAAATTCGGTTTATGCCTTTTATAACGAACTTCAAAGTACTATTTCACATTTCATGAATTTGGTCTCTTAGTTAAATGCAAATGTAATTAATTTGTTTAATATTTAATAATGTCACAAAGATGATTAGATCACCTTTTGTAGCGGTTAATAGCAACTCTGCTCTACAACCTTTGAGTTAATTTGTTCAATCGTGGAATCATACTCGAACACGTCGCATATATTTGTTATCACGCACTAGATTTCACATCAGCCTATAATCTAAAAGTTGAGACAATTGCGACTTCCTCTCTATTAGGGTGACTAACGCTGAATAAGTTACGCATATACTATTATAACACGGTTTAACAATTTAATTTGCTATTCATTTTTTGTTGTGACCACAAATGGTGAAATCATTGTGATTATACCAAATTGCAATAGACAAAATAATCATTTCTAGCAAATTCGAGGGGCGAATATTATTATCTATTTTTAATGAATTGCAAAAAGTAATAAATATAGGGAATATTTGTTCAAGTGCAAATTGTAAAAATAAAATTGCGTGTTCTTTTTAACGAGGTATTTTTATTGTTCATGTAAGGGCTATCGAGTATCGTTTTGAAAAATACATGGCCAGAAAGTGAAACACTTTTCTCAGCTTTATACTGTGTGTTTTTACGATAAAAATAATTCATTTATTTTAATTGGATTCACATTTCATAATACATACATTAGCTGACACGCGAACCTTCAAATTATATGACATATATTTGAGTTATTAATGTGACGGTTAATGGACATATTTAGATTTTATTTTTATAAAGGATACTTTTCAGATTGAATTTAATCAAATAATTTCATTTTAATGAATATTTATTAATATTAATTAATATTACATTATGAAATTGTATTTATGCACATATGTAATGGTTTATTATATTACAATTCATATTACTGGAGGTATATATTATTTTGTTCTATGAATAAGTGTCTTGAAAGATTGCAATTTTTATTTGATTTTTTCTTTATTTGATTTATCAGAACATTTAGGTGAATGAGAAAATTGGGATTAATTTGGGTGCTAACTACAGCTGAGGAAAAATTTCAGGTCTGCGCTATTATTAGCTGGATTAGTAGCGTTTAATCCAGGACGAAAATGATTTATTTTTATTTTTTTATATCAAGTGAAAACACTTAACTTTTTTAAATCACCAAATTGCAGTATTAAAACTATTAAATACTGTGTCATCGAGATTTATCTTTTTATCATTTATTACAAATTCAAACTGACAGCGGTATTTTATTTTTTTAGCCTAGTTAAGATCAAATAACTGAATTCAATATTTCAACGTGGATGTTTTAATTACGAAAACAAATTCATCATTTTTAACGTTAATTAGTGCAAATTTGAAATTTCGTAATTATACATTGTATTATGAATTTCTAAATATTTACAATAAATGAACATTCTTAACAGTGATTTCAAAATTCAAACATGAATATTAATTACAAATAATTGTGAATTGCTTTTTAAAATAAATTTATTATTAAAAACCTTCTTTCTACATTATCTCATACTAAAATAATCAGACTACATACGTTTAGATAAAGTAACGTTTTTATTATGTTAATAATTCATTCCGTAATAACAAAACACGTTCATAGTTTCCAGAGCTACCAAGATATTTCGTTTTTATGAGTAAGATAAAATATCGCACTCAGCTCGAAAAAACAAGTTTCAAGTTGGCAGCTCGACAGGTTGCCAACATGGAGCTCGTCTTTTCCTCAAATAATATATCAATTACTATGTTAACATGGTTTTTTGGATGAAAATTGGTCATTTTTTAGCCAAGCTTTTATTATTACTATAGAAGAAAGAAAAAATAACAAGAAACGTATATTTTTATTAGCATAAAAATATAGTCTAATGTAATTTAAAAACCTCATTTGAACCTTAATGATTTTTTGTTGTGTAGCTCATGAAGTGATAATCAAAATATTATTGAACGTCGGATGTAACGTAACGCGCAGGAGGTAACAGATGTTTTACTGGCCGGTTTTAAGGGTGAAAAGTATACCATCGCAGTCTTAGGGTGCAACAACATTTGACCTCAAGCAAATATACACATACTTACTGACCTTTAAACAAAATGATAAAGCAACAATTACACTTTTACTACAATAGGTCTCTTAAATGATTACAATTTTTATTAATCAAGTTTGTATATTAAAAAATAGTTTTATCTCGACTCGCGCGCCATCTGAGAGTCAAAAATTCTGATACTTCTCAACTAGTATGTTTATATATTTAATACTTATATAATATTGTTTAAAATATTGTTGGAAATATTTTAACCAAATTATAATATGTAAAACAATATTTCAAAAACAAAAATGATTACAATCAATGAATTTTGAGTTTTTATTAGCATGGATTTTTGTGCGTTATAAAATCGTAATAAACATCAAATTACAATCTCATTAGGAGGTAATTGTACCATTGAGTATTATATCCATTTTATGTCAGATTTCAATTACAAAAATTGAAGAACTATGTAAAACGAAATATGGCATTATCAACTTGTCATTTATTTTATACAAATTTCGAACAGTATAATCATTATATTTCACTTCTGGTATGATAAGAATCTCATTACTCTGACATTTAATACAATTTCGAATATAAAAAATAAATTGATAAAAGGAAAATATTATCGAATGATATTTCAATGTACACATTACAGTTATAATCGAACTTTGTTTTTTAAACGAATTAATGAGATTTGATTTGAAATGTTTCCAACAACAACTCTATTTTTTGTTTATGTAATAATTAATATATTGTTTCATTATTTTTTCTATAGCTTCTGAAAATTTGAAATTATGATACCACCTGTTGTTTGATCAGATTTGATAATCGAAAACTCACTACATAAATTTTCGTCATTAAGAGAACATTCATTGTTTGATCTGATATAAAATAAATTAGAGAATGACACACCTTTATGTTATTAGAATATATTTCCTAATTTAATTCTATGAAAGACAGATCGATATAATTATTTATATTAATGACAATAATAATTATTATAATTATTCATAAGACCGCTTTTTTAATCATTTAT
>JABFQD010006024.1:0-10165 GCA_022817045.1 Psix sp. ZL-2020
CTAAAATATTCATTCTAAAAAAATAATTCAGATATTTGAACTATAAAATGATCAAACAAAATAGAAGAACCAATTAGAGTTTTGTCCTTATTTATGAAAACTTTATCATTTCTGCAAGTTTCTTGATATTTTTTACTGACAAATAAAAATTCTTTTAAACAAAAACATTCTTTTCTAAAAAATAAAATCATCATAAATATTGTTATGACGAGTTTCTTCAGAAATAATATATATGCAAAATTTACGTTACATCTAATTTTGTAACGAATAAATTGTAACTTTAAAGTTTTTAATGTTGAAGTTATGTTATTATAAAATTATTATAAAACATTTTTATTTGTAACTTTTGCACTTGACATTTTTCTTATTCATTTTATTAGTTATAATATTGATTATAGTGATTGAGTAATCTTAAGAAATTCGTTTCATTTGAAGATAAGAATTAATTTTGATGTAAAATTGTTTGTGCATTAAAGCTTGATTCGGTCTAAGAATAATGTTCTTGAATAGTCGTGAAATATAACTTAAGTTAGACTATGTTTCAAGAAAGTATGATTAAGCAAGATAGAGATTCGTTAGATCTTGTTTTAGATAGAATTCATATCACATCCGAAATGGATTTACTTTGCATTGGCCTCGTTAAATTCGGTAGAATTAAGAGTAGATTATCTTTGCGGACTTTACACTTAGACTATTACATTGATAGAACGTGGTAAGATAATCTCGTTGAAAGTGGTAGAGAAACAGTATGTTACGTAGTACTGGGAAAAGTCTACGTCTCAATTAATTGAATTTACTTGTTTCATTATACTAAATACTTATTTTTGATATGCATTAACACAAAGTGAAATTTACCAATTTTGAAATTTTTATTTTTTCAAATAATCATTTAATGAAATTGATACTATAACGTCTATAATAGAAATAATGCAATGACTTAAAATGACTTAAAATGTGTATGTCTGAATATGAATGTATTGATCTTTTCAACAGCATGTTTCATATCAAGATGTTGATCAATTCAAATTTGTTTTGTTTGATTTGTTCACTGATAAATTGTTTTGGTTGGCAAATCGTCTATGTGATAAATTGTTCATTTTGATGAGTTACTTTAGCTGATAAATTGTACGTCTGTTACCGTTGTTATTTCAAATTATATATTCAGTGACTCGACGTACCGATAAATTGTTTCTCATGAATTGAGCGATAAATGATCTGTTTTGAACAATAGAATTTCACTAAATTGACGTTTGAGTACTCAGGCAGAAAATTACAGTAGTCCCAATGTAGGCACGACGTTGGCTAAGATCAGCCGATGTGGTACGCCAATTTTAGGTTAATGTTGGCCAATGTTGAGATACGATAAACATCTGACTTGATTAGTGATACTGTTTTTACATTATGGACCAACGCTGTCCTAACATTTCATACTAATATTTTCTTAGTACCATTGAGAGCTGTTTACAAAAATACCTGGAATGAAATTTCTCTAACATTATTTCTGTTCTAAACAACGTGCAGGCTTTATAATTATGCTCAATATAAAAATATTATTATCAGAGCAATAATATTGCTTCTTTACATAGCTGAATTCGTTTGTTTATTGATTAAATAATAAAAATCTATTCTCGATTGTATTTTTGATAATATTAATTTAGCTTGAATTGTTCTTGGTATGTTACAATTATATTATTGTAAAATATGCAATTGATTTAAAAAGAAATCAGATTCATATTATAATTCATGAGAGAAACATTAAACAGAATTTTTCATGTAACTTCAGCTAACAGGATTTTTTTAGACACGCAACTTTTTATTCATTTATTTTTTCAAAATTCAAAGATAGAAATCTAATAGTATAAATATAATTTCAACAAAATTTTAAACTATTGATATGTAACGTTCCTGGGGATAAAACAATGTGAAAGTAAAAAAGTCATTTTTTATATACTGAAAATAATAGTTTGATCAATATTATCGAACAAGTTTGAGTTAATTCAAGTGTTTTTTCTGTAAAAAATTTGAAATATACGTAATAATTCAGTCACATTCTTCATCAGAGTGCTACGAAATAAAAAAATGTTCTTTAAACATTTTTTAAAAAATTTCGTTATCACAATGTTTGACGAATTTATTTTTTCTTCAATGTTTCAGTAAAACAAGCGGAACAATTTTACGAATAAATGTTCCTCTTTAATTACATTCTTTCTTTTTGTTTGGTAGATATAAAAAAATTACTCATGGTATTTTCATTTCAATCGGTATAAAAATAAACTAGTTTTATCTGTGTCTGAAAAATTCAATAATAAAAACATAAAATAGGTTTTATTTTCGTATCTTATTAGATTTTAATATGCTATAATTTTAAAATTTAAGTTATCTCTTAAACTTTCCTCAATAAATGTTAATATTTTCTAGTAATATAAAAAATTATGTTATGCATAGTATTTTCTTAAAAATGATAAATATGGAGAATAGATTTTTTTGTAAGTTGGCCTATTACAGGAGATATCTTTTTAAGAATGAAGAATATCGAACATATTGAATCAGCATGTCAGTATAGTCTGCGGATAAGGCGCATAGATTAACTCTTAAAAGGTTACAACGTGGTTCTCATATCAGAACATTTTTATCAAAATATAAATCATGAATTAATTTATTTCTGAATGAAAACTGGATAACATTTGGAATAGAAAATAAAAAAGATCCATTAATATTTTGAAAATTGTTTAAAAACTCCGCAATTATTATATAGTGTGAGATTTTATTAATAATTCAAGTTCTATTATGTATTTCATACATATACATGAAAATATATGCATCACATATTTTCAAAAGTTCTTTACAACACCTAATAATGAGTAATTAAAGTAATTAATTGATTATTCGTCATATTTTGTAAATTACTTGGTCTCTTGATATGATTAATAGACTAAGCGATTATATTCGCAAGTTATTAGTTTTATGAGAAAATTACTTGACAGATTGTGTTAAGGACGTTTTGAATCAAATACGTTCTTCAGCTTCAGACACGTTTATTGTTATAACGTCATCGTTACGATAATCTTCTTTAAAATATTCTGTGTGTAACATTGAATTATTTTCATCGGAAAATACGAAAAAAAATCAATGTTTGCTTTTATATTTTGTAAATTTGATATATTATATATTATTATAAATATAAATATATATGTATATATATTTTAATTTTAAAATTCTCAAATGATTACATGAATGTCTTTGTACAGTATATACGTTTTTAAATGTTTCTCCTCTTGATGAGTTTTCGTACATTGTACTAATGAAAAAACAGATTAATCCATTGTACTTTATCACTTGAAATTCAAACTGCGAATTAATCTCGTTAAAAGAACAAGTTTACATTTGACGTAGAATTAAAAAGACCTATTATCATCTTAACCAGATGAGGACTAAAAAGAAAAGTACTAGGGACATCCATTAATTATAAAGATATTTTTATTTTTGTGACAAAGCTCATCAAAGACACGAGAATTGTTTCATCGGTCATTGTTTCTGTATTACTTCTTCGCAGCTGCTTTTTAATCGCATTTCAGGATGTTTTTCCCACGCTTCACCATTGCTGCGCGCAATGTCAGTCCAGAAGAGTAATGGTCGTCAGGATTATCTTGAATGGCGCATGTCTAATTTTGTAAGAATACAACTCCTATAAACTTCTTTTGTTTAATCAATTACGTGTCGCTATAATTTTAATCCCGTCACACTTGGGTGTAAGCCTTATAGTTCATTGTCGCGTAAAACATGAAAATTGGCAGCCATATAATTGCCCAGAATGCAGTTATTCATACTCTAAATTGTTTCTTAACTATTTTCTCGCAAATTAACTCCAAGCTGATTGACATCAGACATTTTCTTTTCATTAAGGATTTGAATTATTCAAAAAATAACCAGAAAAATTTACGAATAAAATGAACATATATACCGTCAAATACATATGAAAATAAAAGTAATACTACCACTTTTTTATTAAGATATCATTTACGGGCTGATTAGTATGTATTTTATGATTTTTGTAAGCGATTGTATGTTTTGAAGGATAATGAACGAGATCACAAAATTCTATTAAATGGAATGGCACGAGCTAGTTGCTGCAAATGACTGGCAAAGAATATCAGGCATTTTGACACACAATGATCTCTGGATAAGAGATAAGCTCGTTAAACTTTGGTTGCCGGTATTCGTTCGTGTGATGCGGAAGATATAAAAGTGCCTCTGGAAGGCGACAGATCGCTAAGTGCATAGAGCAGAACTTATGAAAGAGTGGCTGCGCCATCGAAAACGATCATTCTGTTGGTTGACAAGGGTTTACTGGCATCGCTGGGGAATCGAGTCGTGTGAAAAAATGTAGCAGATCACGCGGCGAGGCCGAATGTCGAAAGGAACATGTGTGTGACACTTTCAAAGGTCTCTACACACAATTCACAGGTATGTGTATTATACATACATTTTGATTTTTCACTCGCCATTTATGAAACGCATAGTATAGCAAATAAAGAAAAACTAGTAGTGCGAGTCAATGAATAGACCAACTCATAAATACGACGCACATGTTAGCACAATTTTTCAATGAACTTGCAATCAATATCTAATTCGATGACTGATTTTATGAAAGTAAATGTTATTTATTTACTAAAGATATTTTTGATAAAAAAGGTACAGTATATAATATGTATAATATACATTTCTTATTTGACGACAATATAGTACGGATTTTAATTTACTACGAAGTTGTTTTTTCACGGATCCATCAGTTCTTCTATTTGTCTCATTTCAGCAGGTTTGAACTTTTTCATTCTGAATGCTTATCCAAGAGTAATACGACTCTTTTAAACTTCTTTGCAAAAATATAAAAAGTTAACACTCCATTTGGATAAAATTAGGTTAATTTGAAGCTTTAAAGAAGAGCTTCACTAATGTAACGCGTAGGTAAAAAAATCAGTTTTCAATCTATACTTTTCCAAGCGTTTCTAGTATTTCGTCATATAAAGCAAAAAGCAACACTTTTTCTTTGTACTGTGTGAATGAGTTCATCTCCCTTCGCGAAAGTAATCCAGCTATTCAAAAAACATATTAATCCGCTAAGCCTTAACCGTTTGTTATGAAATTTTTCAAATATTTGAGTGTCAATTCAGCATCTACTGAAACAAGCAGAAAAAGCATACATAATTTATTCTTTTCTCACTTTTTTTATCCAACGAATTTCTTCATGTCGAGCTGATTTGAAATATGCAACAACTCGTTACATTTTTCGGAAATGTCGTGTAAAGTATAGTGAAGGTAACTTTTTCGAGCCCGTAAATCTCAGTCCTTTAAAGCAACTCGTTTGTTGCTCCTGCCACTTGTTAAGTTTTGCAGCGCTGCCACTTATTACTGAATTGGCGCATAAAATATGGAGCGTGGCAAAATTTTTCATTTAGCCCGATCGATTGCATTCACTTCAAAAAATGCCCGGGTTTTATTACTTCCCAGCGTGACTATTCGCCTACAGTTCAACACAAAAGTTGCGACATTATTCGGACGGGTAATAGAAGTTCCGGCTCACATTAATTTTGCAACGCAGACAATTCTGAGGCTGTCATTTATTTTTAATCTAGTAAAATGACTGTCAAAAAAATTTAAAACGTTGAAAAACTTAACATATTAAATATTTGGACATTTTTTAGTTTACTTATTGTCAACGATACACATCTTTTGAATTATGAAAATCAATATTTTTACATGGAAAATGAAGTATATAGGACGGTATATATAACTTGTTCATTTGTGATGCAAGTATAAAATTGTACAATACTTTTTAAAAAGAAATCGATAAACTTTTCAATTAATGAAACAGTTGGTTTTACAGAGAGTGCTGGAAATCAGGGTAATGTACATTTTATACAAGTTCAGTTACCCATAGCATGGGATTAATATATAACTAGTTAAATAAAACTGAACTACTTCTTCTCTTGTAGAAGTCTCATAAAATATACGTCTAAGAATAAGACAGATACAAGAACATTTTAAGACAAACGTTTCATCATGAGATAATAATCATCATATGTTTATAACATAAAATGTGGAGTAATAATTTTTTAAACTTAATATAATTCTTAAGACAAGTTGAATAACTATTATTAACATGCATTAGATTTTATGTCAGTACATTTGCAAACAAATGTAATATGAACATAAAATGAGAAAAGTTGATTAAATTACATATGCTATAACATCTTATATGTAGGAACGTAAACACCATTAATTTCGTTAGGAATAATTATGAGTTATTAATCAAAAATTGTTTTAAATGAATTTTTATTAAAATAAAAATATGTTAGCATGCAAAATTTAGATATTTTAATATTTGTTCAAGTATATTTAAGTACAAGATTTTTAGTTTTGTGATATAAACATTATAACAATATTTCTTATATTTTATACTATTCATGTAAACAGATGTTCGGAATTAAATTTATTTCTGTCATTGCGAAAATATTCTATTTTATTTTCAATCACAGTACGAAAAAAGTTAATAAAAATTATAATAGTCTGTAACAAACTACCACAAGAAACTCAACACGAAAAAGCATCCTCCAGTCTTTGATTGAATCGATCTGATATAAGATGCTGGACGCCGATATATAGTCCAGCTCAAGAAGATTTATTTGACTGAATGATTTTTCGACATCTCTGCTGGAGTTCTGATTAGAGCAAGTCCGAGACTGTTCAGCTCCGAATATTTCTGCTGCCTTTTTCTTCTCGCCCACTTCCGTATCCGCATTTTCACCGGAAATTGGTAAAAACATTTCGCTAGTCGACTTCTTAGTGCCATTGGCCATGTTATTTGTTGAAAGATGCAAAAAAACAGAAATCTCTAAGAAAACAAAGTAGAAAAAATTAACAACTCCAGATAAAAAAACGATTGAAATCCAGTAAAAAAGATTTCAATGATTGATTTCGCGCTACGAGTTCGATAGAACCTTTTAATTATTTTTGTTAGCCAAGATCTGTTAAAAGAATCCGCGAAACTTTCGCCTGATACGAGTTTGTGTTCTAAGTTATTGTTCTTCGTTGGCGTGATAAATAGTCTGAGCGAAAGTTGCACGAGAAACTGTTTGATTTACTTTCAATTCGTCACAATTGCGTTGTAGAAGTAAGGTAATTGGTAATGTCCTTACCACGCGGAATAGCAGGTTGTTTCCAGGACCGGTATCGCCGTCGATTTACGACGGCAATTTTCGTCCCAACAAAGATAAGAACAATTTTTAAAGCGTTATAAAATGTAAAGTTGGCTCACCTACAAGCTGGTTCACCGACGGTCTCGAAAAAGAGACAGGTACCACCGTTCATGCAAAAGTCTCCCGCTATCGGACAGGGTTGTTCTTGCCTGAGCCACGCCGTCGTCGCTGCAATGAAAAAAGAGTACTTTTCAGCATTTCCATCGAGAAAGGGAAGCATATTTTGTCGCGCAAAAAGTGCGCGACAAACTCTCTCCTCCGATGCGAAGGCGGACAAAAAATGATGAAACGCGTATGCTAATTTAAGCGGCGGCGCAACTTCTTCAATGAATTAAAACGCATTTTCCACACTTGGGGCCGATTTTGTGTCAGCGCGACGGCCGCAACTTAACGCGAAAGTTTCGCGCGTGTCGCATAAAAATTCAAATTGCTTCGCCGTGTTTCGCATTAAAGAAGACTGAGTGGAGCGATGAAGCAAGTAAATAACGGCCCTCGACACTGGGCTTCATTGAAATATAGACTCGCGTTATGTCGTCGCTTGGTGTAATAATCATAACAATAATCGTTGCAATGCAGTTACGCCACATGCTTAGAGCTTATCATAAAAGCGTGCTATTATCGCAATATAGCCCCGACGAATCTTCTGAATCGGCTGACTCGCCGCGTCTTTTTCCGGCTTGGTGACAACTAATGAATTGGAGATTTCCTGCGTGAATTTTGTTGCAATTGAGAGTATGAATTATAATATTCATACAAGTCAGCATTTTCATTTCAATTGGCCGAGTATGTACATTGACCTTTGCTATGCAAATACCACAAGGTCGGATTTGCATGTAGATGCTTAAAACTGATGGCTTCAATTTACGCGAAAAGTACAACACAGATGAACGTTTGACGGAATACGATTACCGAGAACAAAATTGGTTTTACTTACGAGCTATTTGGTTTGTTATTTTGATGTCTATTGCGCTTGAACACGAGCCACGTTTCAATTCGTCCTCGGCTCTATTACTCCTTCAGCAAAATCAGATTATTCATTTAAACTTTCGTTTCATTATTAATTTATCGATTGCCTTATCGAAAGTTCTTATAACCATCATTTCTTTGTAAATAAATAACATTTATCTTTATGATAGTTGACTTAGAAAATAGAGTATATAAAATTTGATAAATATTTAATTTCGTCTTTGTGTAAATAATTTCATAAATATGGTTTTAATGATGGATTATGATTGAATAGTATTCATAATTTTCTAAATAATGTATTTTTACAAAGTTATGGTACACTAAAAAATATATTTTAAAATGTTTAAATACATCCTTTAAAAATGTAGACACATTTGTAATGTCATTTAAAGTAAAAAAACATGTATTTGAGATATTTATATATATATATAGTGCATATAGTTTGATTATATGTTAACACCAATTTGACATAAAATAAAAAAGGTTGAAAAGAATATGAAAAATATTTTAAAGCGTTATTTACTATCGATCGTGAACTAATTATATTTAGTTTCATATTCTTTTCAAAAAATATTTAATTAATTCCTATAATGTCATTGTTATTTCGAAAGTTCAAAGTTCTACTTATATAGTCCTTGTAATAAGAATGTAATTATATGCGCATTTCAATGTTGAACAAATATATATGAATCATAGAATATAAGTACGTAGAACCTTATTCTATTAAAGTGCAAAAGTGTTTCATCTTTGAAAATTGTGAAACTAAATTTTCTAACTTCGATAAAACTAAAATTGTAATGTTTATTCAGTACTGTTTAATAGTAGCTTATGAAATCTCTAACAATGTTTGTTATGTAAAAATGGGTTTTATATTTACAATAATAATTTTTTTTGTTTTCGTAATAAATGAATACACACAATTAAACGTTAAAATATTTCTCATCAGTTACAGAGATTCTATTTTTATGCAGAAGGTATGTAAATACTTGTACAATATTTTTTACTAATGAATTTAATTACACATCTTGTGATGGATCTTTTGAAGAAATACATAATTCAGAGAAATGACAGTTCATGCTTTGAGCGATATTTAAATTTTGTCCAAATTTTAATTAAACTTCCATTCTCTCTAAAATACAATGTTTCCAGAGAAATGGAATTGGGTATCAGAACAAATACGATATTTTCATTTTTCTGATTGAGCCTGTTCATCTATAATTTTTTTATTATTTTTGATACAACACCTACTACATTTAAGAGAAATATCATTGTATCAAAATATCATTCATCAAAATAATTTGATGAAATCTCTATGAAATATTTTTATTTCATGTTATAATAATTCACAGATAGCTATTTTTTATCATAAAATAAATGACAAAATTAAAATAATTCATAATTTAGGATGAACTAACAGAATTACTTAGCCGTGTTATAATTACTCTCATGAATAATAATAACTAATCATAATTTCATCACATTATACTGTAGAAATGATTTCAGATATCGCAGTCACGAATTTTCGCAACACTCAGTTTTCCATAATATATATAATGATAAATTCAAAAAGCTGAAATGGTATGAGCTCTGTTTTTGTCACTGAAATTTCGTCTATGTTTATTCCATTTTGGAAGAGTATCGTTTATAAATAAAAAATATATTTAGTTAGCTATGCTCTGAAGTTGTTTTTTGCATAAACGATTCGTTGAAATATTTAAAGAAATGCTATTGATCGTTAAAATTGTTATTTTAAGATCTTTTAAAACATTAATGTTTTTAACCTTTTCTAAATTAATAAGATGTTATTTGTTTTACAAAAAAGCTGACATGGACAAATAATTTTTGAGATTTTTTCACGAAAAATACATCAGTATTATTTTTCGTGTGTGAAATAGAAACCTCGACATAATGAAATTTTTATTAATTTACATCATTTCTACACT
>JABFQD010006025.1:0-10164 GCA_022817045.1 Psix sp. ZL-2020
CATCACATATTTATAGTACTGATTTTTAAAACACCTTTTGTCTACCTAATGATTGATTTTATCATCGGTTGATAAAATGGACAATGATAATATTAGCAAATTATCTCCAGGAGCCACTATAGGCAGCGCCATCTTTTTTGGTATCCAATTTAAATCATATTATACAAATTCTTAAATTTAATGTTAAATTACAAAAGTCATCCAAAATTTGGTCAGTCTTCCAAAGGTTGAATTTCTTAAACTTATTGATTAAGTAAGTTTTTTAATTGATAATTTTTGATAAATACTTTATTTCATTAGAAATTGATCTACAATTCCATTCAAGTCCTGTTAACTTTTTATATATGTAGATTAATACACAAAATTTTATTACATAATGGAATTCAGTTTATTATTTTCCTTCACGCCTTCGCCATCCAGAGGAATTTCAGCATCCTTTTCCTCTTCAAAATTTCTTGAAGTTTTTCCTTCGTTCATAGTAGCTTAAAATTCCACGGCACTCAAAATTTGAACTCAAAACACGAACTATACAGTAGAAGCAGAAGTTAAAAAAGGAATGATTAACTTTTTTTAATTTTATATAAAAATACATTTAAAAGCTTTGGGCAAGTTTACAAGTTATTTGATATACTGTTAAGAAGATAGCAGTCAAATTACCGACTTTACATATATAACAACATATAGATATGTTTTCATATAATTTGGAAAATCTGCAATGTCGGTAAAAAGTTTTGGCATGGTTTCAAGGGTAAGTCAAAGAGGTGAAATTAATATTTACCGACATTAAAGATTTTCACAATTAAAAGCAGTTGAAAAGACGTTTGTTTTCAACGAGTTTTAGAAATGTCCAAAAATTAAGAACCGAATTAATTATGTAAATTAATCCAAATTAAATAATATCTAAGTAAATTAAAAAGACAATAAAAAAGTGAGTGCCTTTGGTTTATATATCATTTTAGTAACAATTTAATTTGAAGAGCTTAATTTGAGTGCATTTATGTTTCTAGTTGATAAAGTTCTACTTATATAGAATGTATAAAAAAGAATTAATGGAGAACGAAGAATGAATTCTTGTTGTTTGTTCGCGGTAGATTAAACGAATTTATGTAATATATTCTGTAATGAATTTGTTTTTAGATCCTTTGATAACACGCGCATCTCAGAGTTCAAGATGCTGGAATGTAAATAAAAATTACCACACACGATGCTGCTACAGAGAGTACACATCTGCAAACTAAGCTCACAGCTACATTAACAAACAATGGTTTCGTGATGTTGGACAGAAGCTTGAATGGGGAGATGCTCGGAAGCGCTACTGCCAACCAAGCCAATGTCAGTTCTTGTCCAATACGGCTAACGTTCATTGTGATGCATGGTTTGTCTCTTTGCAACGACTCGAGCTTTTGTTAATATCCTTGCTTCATTGTCTGTTGCTGAAATTAAACACCATTTTTAAAAATTATTGAAAAATTGTAATGCTTAGTAGTAGTTCATTTACATACAAGATCAAACGTGATATTCATATACATTAGACACAATAATACATTCATAATACACAATACTTATACATATAAAAAGTGTATATTCAGAAAACTTTGTTCAAATTGCATACTTAAACAATATCATTTATTATGAAATGCAGAAAACTGATTATTATTACTTATTGTTTTTTAACACTTCTAATCATCTTGTACAAATTATTGTTCATTTTTTCAAAACGATTTGTCATTTTGTATCAACATTTTTGATACAAATAATAAAACGAAAATTATTTCAATGTTTTTGTTTATAATGTAGTTCGTTATTAAGAACACGACATTGAAAATATAAATTAAAAATAAAACAATTGTATATAATTGTTATATAAATACAGTTATATACAAAATATAAATACGTTTTAATATTAAACATGACAAAAATGGGCAAAATTTGTTCATTCGAATATTTTAAGTAGATATTCAAATATGAAAACAAACAAATTTAAGTTTCAGGAAAAACTATTGCAAAAAGAGATTTTGCAAAATAAATCAATAATTTCATGATTTATCTAACGAAACAGAAATTAATTTTGATCTTCTTATAACATTCATTATTTCTGAATGATCTAATTTGGTTTTTTTCACTCTTAACATAATATTTTATTATTGTATAGTAAAATAAATGTATGAAATCGATATAAGATTTTTTATCCAATTTATCAAATTATTAAACTTTAAACTTACTTTTTCGAACATTTGAAAATAATAAAAATGTTTACAATTATTATGTAATATAAGAAGTGCATTAATCATTTAAATTAGATTAATTTGAAACTAGATTAATTTATAAAAGACAGTTATAATATAAATATTAATTTCAATTGAAATACGAAATAATTATAAAAAGATTCTACGTAAATTTTAAAATGTTGTATTATTTATTAGATTATTTATTAATTTTTGAGATAATTTAATTTGTCAACAACGTTAATATTTACGTTAGATAACGTTATCATTGCCGGCGTTACTCCAATCAATGCATTCAAATAGAAAAATTGTAACACTGAAGTTGAATTACGTTCATTCGGTAATAAATACTAAAAAAAGTTCTGAAAATGTTGTCAAATTATTTTTTATTTAAGCCTAAGTATATGTATATTTTATAACTGTTATTTAAAATGATTTGTCTGAAAATGAATTCACTCTTAAGAACATTACTAATACATACAAATGTGTAAAATGTGTTCAGCATTGGTACATACCAAAAGTTTTGTAAATGTAAACATTGGAAGTTAACAAAGAGATACACAATGATTCATAACAACATAAGAAGATTCGAGCATATGACTCATAATGTGCTTTATGACATTAGCATAGACTACATTGCATACAATATTTAGTGCGCAATAAAATATTGTTCATTCTTTGTTATCGCTTAAAATGATAACTTCAATACACCCACGCAAAAATGATTTTTGAAAACAAAGTATTTGCGCAATGCAATTTAATAATTAATTGCAATTTCGATTACTTCAAAGTAAAAATTGGATTATAAGATTTGACATAATAATTAAAGGTTCTTGTTATATATTTTTGTTTCATTGTGCGGATCATTTCTTTTCTATTCTTTTTTATTGAAACAAAGTGGCGTGTCAAAAAGTTAACTCTTTAAATTATCAGTTTCATCGTGTATCAAATTGATCTCCAGAACCACGAAATGAAATCCGCGACTGAATGGCGGGACACTTTTTTCTCGTCGCGTATGGACTTTAACTCCATTGCGCAGAGGTCATGTATCGTCGAGTTCGCGAGCAACAAAAGCCTTTGACTCGATGAGCACAAAAGACCCGAACACGCGTAACGTTGCACGGTCGATTTTTGTTGCTCGTGTTATCCTGGCTGCGATTCGCAATAACGCTAATAAAGGTCCACTTGACTCGCGTGCCATCGAAGCACGTCAGACCTTTGGATAATTCCGCCTGCTTGATTTCGCACGAGGGAATCCTTCGTCGCAGAAATCAGACGAGTCGACAGAAAAATAGAGAGGAAACTGTATATCCAGGAAGGAATGCGACACGAAGTTCAAAAGAACCGCGTTCGGACACAAGGGACGTTGTTTTAAGCATGCGCGATATGCTTGGAACGGGTTTTCATTTCATTTTGATGCAAAAAAGCACGCTACTCATAAAACATTACTTTTTTACTGCGATCCTTTTTTCCCTTTTTCTCCAACCAGAATATTTTGTTTAATCTTTTATTCTAATTCAATGTCATCTTATGTTATATTTAGCAATATTAACGTTATCCCATTGATAATATAGTTCTTCAAGATTTAGATTTTCTTTTTTCTGTCAACTCTGAAAAGTTCAGTTTATTTTTCATTATTTCATCTAATAGGTGAATTCCATAGTTGAGACATGAAATTGGGCCAATTTTTTTTCTTCGTGTACTTTATTCCGTAACTTGCTTATAAGCAATGAGTTAATAAGGTAAATGTATCTATTACCTTTAGTACCAATTATCGAAAACATTTCATTTCTTAAATGTCCCTTATTAAATTCCGATAATGGGTATACTACCAATAATGGGTATAAATACAATATTAGGTTACATATTAGGATTTTCAATCATTCCAAAGCAAACTTCATACTTTTGAAGGAGACAAAATTCAATTATTTCAATAACAAATTTATATTTTATATTTATAATTTCTTTTAAATATTTTAACTAATATAATTTAATATCAAAATTTCCAATCATTAACATTTGATAAAATCGCAAAATACTGCAAATAGAAAATTAGTCAAAATGAAAATGATTTACAATCATTTATTTAGTAATGGAAGATACATATAGAGAAGAGACGTATAAAATACTAAAATGATAGAATAGTATCTTAACGATTGTTTTCAACTATTTACCTGATAGGTATTAACGGATATTTTAGTTAGTAATTTTTCATCAAAACTGTAAAAGAATTATTTGAAAAGCTAAAAAATGTATTTGAAATGTTGTTTTATCGTGAAAATATTTTCATCCAACTTTGAATGTTTATAAACAGTTTTCTGTGAGGACTACAATGGTTCATTTTGATAATAACTGAGAGTTCTACTCAAGGAATATATTTGCAACATTTTTATCAATTTTGCATGGAAACAATTTTATAAGACTTACCTGAGTAACGTATAAATTATGATTTTTTAGTTTATTTGAAATTGCTCACATACAATTTGAAAAGTATTTTTTATAAAAGCGTAGCAATCCTTTTCTCGCATTATCTTTTTTTTATATGTGGGTATGCTGAACATTGACCATTGGTGTGGCGATGTAACGTTATATTGCAATAACACATTCTGCAACAAAAACGTAGAGATGCAATCTACTATCTTTAATAAAAAATCGTCTCCGGAAAGTTAATGTATTTATTATTCATACGTTAATATGACGTTACAAAACCATGTTATTCTAATGTAGGATTGTAAAGAAATCAAAAAAATATTGCAGTCAACTGTAGGTAATATCATATTTTAATATTGTTTTTAAATGAAATGGTAAAATGATTGCTGCTAAATATTTTAAATAGGCAATGTTCTTTAATGATTTTGACATTTGTGATATATGGTTATCATATATCATTAAAAGTTAAATAATTTGATTCATGAAAGTACAAATAGATTGAATTCTAATCAAAATGGCTTAAATCTAGTAAAAGTTAAAAAGTTCGATTGACTAAATAAAAACAATTATTTGGATTTATAAACTCATAATTAAATAATAATCCATGTATCGATTTGAAAATATGGATATTAATAATCAAACATATAAAATAAAAAATACTGTATAATTTTCATTTTTATCTCTTCTTAAATAAGTCTAGAGTTGACCATATAGCTAAATATCAGTCAGTCTATTAAGTTCCTATGTTGATATGGAAAATCAAAATTATAGAATCATTTTTAATATTAGGAATAATTAACTAAAACTCGAGCGTATATATATTATAGTCCAAAAATGATTAAGATAGCATCACTATCAGGTCATTTTATTTTGTTAATTGTAGTAGATTTGACCTTTTACTAAAATATATTATGGATTTCCATTTGAATTTTACATACGCATATAGCTATTTACTTGATTCTACGTTCATCTTTGCCACAAACCGCAAATAAGGTGTTGATTGCGTGAGATGATACCACTACACATTGGTATTTTTTTACTTTTTTGATTCTATCTACAAAGACACTAGCTATGAATCCGAGTTGAGTTCGTATTGATACGATCGTGTCGTTATATGATAAAGTGACATTAAGTACGTTTTGCGCTTGAAGTGAGTCCATTATTGTGGTGCATCCAAAATTATTATCAAAATTGGCCAAGTCCACTAAAACTCATTTCGAGAAAATACCATTTTTTAATTTTTTAATTTTAATTTTTTAAACACATAACATGTGTACTCCACTTTAAAATAAACGCTTCATCTTCCTCAATTTTTGCCTTGCATATTATAATTGAATTTCCAAAGCTTAAGACATTAAACAAATTTGAAATTAAATGCGGATGGGCATGCATTTCGGTTTACCGAAACCCGGCTCTTATTAAAAGCGTCTTATTAAATAGTTTCCGAAGCTAATGTGTCGATTATCGATTATAGAGCATTATCGATTTGACAAGCGGCTTGCCCCTTTGAGTCTTGATTGGGAATTATGTATCTGAACATGGAATAAATTCTGTATTGTAGCTGGTAAGTTTTAGTTCGTTAATGTATTTTGAGGTTCAAGTGAAAATTGGGGCGAAGCATATAAATGTCAAAAAACAACAAAAAAATGGTTTGATTTTTGTAAACAAATGAATAAATTACAAATAAGTAAAACAATGAAAAACCTAGGGAAACGAAAAATCCAAGTGATGGTAGTCATGTAGCTCTAAAGCAACAGCCACCTGAAAGTGTCCAAATTTCTTTATATAAAAGTAGTAAACATCAGAGAAAGACAAAATTGATTAAGGTTGATGGTATATATATATGCAGTATCTATGCTCTTTCATTACCCTACACAACTTTCAACGTATGTAAGAGAATCTTGCTGAAAATATCATTACAGAATTACTAATTATTATTTTTATTACATACTAATATAGATATAGATTATAGGTTTATCACATATTGCTATATAATATCATTGTAGACAACTTCAACGTTTAGGTTTCAGACTAAGAAAGCAGAGTGACTTAGAGATCTCTGAACTATAAATACTTCTTAATAGATGTTTTCTTAATATAATTTAACCATTAGATGTCATAATCAATGAACAGCCATAAATAAAAATTTGGATATAAACTGGATCAGTTTAGTCTAAAATCTATTGAAATGCAACGAGAGACGCTACACTACAATTACAAACAGAATAAACAGGAACACATCGTTATTGAGAATTTAAAAAATAATTTGAAAATAGTTCATTTTGGAGTAAATAAAACGATGTTTAGTCATAATTGAAATATTTGCACAAATCGATTTAACTTCTTATTTGAATTTGATCAAAAATTAAATCGTGACAAAGCGCAAAACGTATCAGTCGAAAAACATGTAAGACAGCCTTCTGCAAGCAACCATTAAAGTTCAGATTCAGAAGTTGAAGTGCAGGAATAATCATTACACCGAATAACAAGTGTTGTCCGAAATGTAGTTGTACCTATCTTGATCTCATCAATAAGTTTAGCGTTTTGGAGCTTGACTTTATACTTCTTGTAGTATTTCGAAGCTTCATTTTTGGATTGGAAGATGAATAATTTTTTGAAAAGATACCTCTAATATAAAACATAATAAAGATACTACAATACGTAGCGGAGGATTTTAGGACGAATCCTCCTAATATAAATAAAACTGAAAATGCATCTCATTGGAATAAATGCTCTTTATTAGTGGCAGCCGGGAAGGGAGCCACATTAGTGACTCCCTTAGTGTCCGATTACCATATTAATAATACATGTTAAAAATAGCATTGCACATGTGTTACGGGAATAGGTTGCAATGAGGAGAGTTTAATTTTACCTCAACTGGAGCTATGTTTTAAGCTTTATAATGCGTCCTTTGAAACTTTGTTGCAGTCAGTTATTGTCATGATCAGCGAAATTTCACGATGATGTCATCTATTGGAACCTTTCTACCTTGTCAACTTTGACAACAGAAAAAAGGTTCTTCTGGGTAGCTTTTGAATGTTTACCAAACGCCATGCTGTCAATAGAGTACGTCAATGTAGCTATAAAAATATACCGTTCATAGGTCCTCTAATATTATACCCTATTCTTAAGGCACTTTTGATTAAGTGCCTTATATTGTTCATGTAACCCTATTTAAAATTAATTCATACTTTCCGGTTCAAGTAGTCCATTTTGTATTGAAAGAATGTTTTTTGTAGCTCTACACAGATATTTTTGTAACTATATTACAATCTTGTTAAATATTTATTCCATAGTTGAATTTGTTTGCGGTTAAATTTCATCACGACTATTTCTTATTGATAATTTCGTGTTACAGCATACACAAAGGTACGGAATTGCGCTATCTTTTTTTAAATTCAAAGTATACATTTTTTTTGAAAATAGAATTCAAGAATAAAATTAAAATTAAAATAATAATAAAATTTCCAAAGTTTGATGTGATCTGTTTGTAGTATCGCTAACAAACCATTTTCAGTTTTAAATGTTTGCGGACCCTATGTGGCGTAACCTCGAAAAGGTCTGGCTTTGTATCAGAGGTGTTTTGTTACGTTGGGACAAGGTCGAATGCGTGGTCGGTTCATTTGTAAGATATGCGAGGCCGCGTAATCGAGATAGAGGTGTTTTGTTTTAATGTGAACGCCCAGTGCATTTTCATCCCGTTGGGAAGTCAAACTCGGGTTTTCGGTAAATTGTCCTCGTTGGGGGCTTTTTTGAATCCGTCGTTTTCCGAGGCAGTGAGATTTCCATTCAATTACCATGTTTGAGTGGCAATTTCTAGTGTACGTCATTTAAGTATTACCCTTAGACGGCAATACTTAATGTTGGCATGTAATAGCGCATGTAAATTCCACTGGAGCTGGTCATGATGTTTTCTGCCCCTGCGTCTTTTCACCGTGCGGCATGTTATCGACAATAATGTCGCCTGGCGGCTCGTTATTGGTTTTGGTTTATCGAGTGTATTTTTTTAGGTTTCCCAAATCGAAAGTAGAAGAAATTCAATTAAATGAACGAGAGCTCTTAGAGCAGCATTTATTAATGTAGATACGTTTTAGAAACGGTACGGGTTCTTTGAAGTACAAAAATTTGTCAATTTTTCAAGAAATGTGATCTTGAAAATGATCTTATTGAATTGAAGCGTGTTGGATGGAAATCTACGTCCGAAAACACGTTATTCTTGTTGTAACACCTTATTATCACGAGAATTGCCTTTTTTGTTCAGGTTAGGGTCGTTCAAGGTGATAAACCATAGCCGGTTAAAACGGCTTTACTCCTAAGTCTGCTGTTGGATCGACACTGGGCAGATTTTTTATCACGGGTGTCCTGAAGAGTTCGTCTTTTGCTGCTATTGTCTTTGGTCGTTGCCTGAACACTGGTAATCGCCCGAAGATGTTTCTGCGATTAACTGTCGCCAGAAAATAGTGATGGGTGACCACACGTCGTGGTTATAATAAGCGGTGACGGCTCATAGAAAGACTCTTCCAACCTGCCGATGTCAGTCACGCCCCGCGCCAATCAAGAACGCGCCTACATTCCATGTTGTTCTAGGTTTTGTGGGACTATATATAAATTTCACGGACCATGGAGAGATTTCTGATACATTAAACAAAGGGTGTTTGAATGCATGACCTTGAAAATTAATTATTTTGTTTTGCTTGGACACGAATTCAATATCTGTGTCAAGTTGATCAAAATTTGGTCGAAAAAAACGTTTCATCGGTCATTAGTATTAGCAATGTTTTTGCAGATAGTTCGAAGACGAAGATTAATATATAGATTTCAATTTGTGTTGAAACATAATAGGTTATATTGTATAATTTTTTTGGTAAAGCATTTATTTGTAAGAATACGATAATTGTTTAATAAAGCCTTAATTCGATATTTAAAAAGAATTAAATTCATTAATATTATGAATTAATTTCTTAAAATGAAAAAATTAAATTATTATACTATGTTATAAAAAATATAGTTGAGTCTATACTTGAAATCTTCATACATTAATTCACTCACTTGGATAAATAATATTTTTCTCATCGGAGGATATTGACTATTCGGTTTTTTAGTTGACAACGGAGTAAAAGTTTCACAATAAACGTCTATGTCGGAATTCGTTTAGTTACTGAACAAATACTTTGTGAATTTTGTTACACAAGTCTAGTTTTTTCGAGTCAGCACACGCATCATGGATTGTTTCTGGATACAAATGAATTTCAAAGTAACGTATGTTCTCCGTAGAATTAATTTTTTTTCTTGATAGAATGTAAATAATAGTGTTTAACACAAGAAGAGTCATGCGCAAAAAGTAAAAAAAAAATTAAAATTAATACAAAATGATAGTTTAAATTAAAATAATGAAACACGTTTGTAAATTTAAAAATTTTAATAAAAGGCTCTGCGTATTTATAGGCATAAAAAGGATTTTAGGCCTATAAAAAGATCAAAATACATTTGTAAAATTCATAAAATTAAT
>JABFQD010006026.1:0-10162 GCA_022817045.1 Psix sp. ZL-2020
TATTTTTAATGCTAAAAATTGAATTTATTATTTCTTTTTTGTTTTTTTTTCTGGCAAAATCGAATAATATTTATCTGAATATCTTATCTTTTATTTTTATAGATTATACAATATTTTTATCTTACGAACGGGTTTAAATTCAAATCTGGTTGAAAATCGCACGATGGGACAGGCAAACCTAAGTAACAGATCAGATGCACTGCATGCATTAATAATACACCTTGAAATTCTATAGCTCAAGTATCTGAGGATTTCAAGTAAAAGATAAAAAACCAAGTTATTTGTTAGGTCATTTTGCTAACGAAGGCAGATGTGATAAATGAATTTCTTTACATATTTTCACATGGATTTATTCATCAAAGCCAAAAGGAGAGATAATTCCATCAAATTTGATATACTTTTTTGAAAGTAAGATTACATTTAACGTAACATTTAATCCAACGCAACAAATTAGTTCAAAAATATTCCATCCGTACATTTCCAACCGGTATCTTGAAACCTCCACAAGCAACCCCTAAATAATTTTCCTCGTCGCAAGTTATATCACTTCTTATCTCCCCTCTCCAATTGTTATCTCAACTTTTTTATTTGTTGTTTAAATTTAAAATAGTTAAATTTGAGAATTTAGAAAGAGATAAATGTTGTATCTCCTTGGTTCTCGCTGGAGCAACTAAACGGAAACAGAATGTCAAAATAATCAGCCTTTATCTGCCGTTTCTCGCATAAATAGTAAAAGCCCTCGCCCCCGTTCGGCAAAGTTCGTGAATCGACGTCGTCGCTGACAGAGCTGCTTCGAACCGGCGTCGGTTACCCTTTGCAGTGCGGCTGAGTGCGGCGCGTCGTTTTGATCAGTTCGGTTCGTTCGCCTCGAGGATTCATTCAACCCAGCAAACAATTTTCTTGCGATGTGCTTCGCCGGTCGAGTTTTCGATGATTTTTAATTTACCTTCGCTTTTTCGTACATGACTTCGGTTTGATCTCGGATACAGTCCAGGTGCAACTTGTACAGGGACATTTATTATTATGAAGTCCTTCGTAATATTCTTTTGCATGGGTAAGTCAAAAATAGAAAAGCATAAGATCAGTCGATTCCCCATTAGAATACGAATTAATTAGATCAAACTGAGACTTCACTGGCGTGGACATTTCTGCGGGGCATTTTTATCTTTAAATAATCATTCCAAATGATCAGCTATTTGGAATCTAATTATTGAAGCATTGGTCGACGAACTTGTCATTTTAAGCTCGACAATTTTCAAATATCTGCATGTCCCTTATGTTTCTAGCAATCGTGATATTCAAATTTAACTTTTATGATTAAAATATGATTACATTTTAGAACGAGGAGTTGGATCAGTTTCTTGTGAACTCAAATTTGGATTTTTCGTCATCATTTTTGTCCCTTATTTATCTGGTGTTTGCTGCATTTATTTTTATATTGTATATTATTCATTTATCTTTGCAAATAAATTTATTCGATTGTGCTATGGAATATTGATATTCTTTGATAAGATGTTATTAAATTTCGATTGATTTAATATTGTATGATTTTATTCGTGAAAGAGTGATATAATGATGTTTGTGATCTAATTATTTATTCATAATTTAAATATTGATAATGTACACTCAAATGTAGAAACCTTTATATGGTAATACCTAATTCTGTGGAATATAATGTTGATGTTTGGACAACCCCTGGGGTTAATAAAATAGTCAGACATTTTTTGTTAATAGTTGGATAAAAAATGATTTCGTGTCGAAGGATAATTGCGACCGAAAATAGGGCGACATTTCTTATTGCTTATTTAAAATGATGTGATGGTTTTTATTATTCAGCGCGTAATTTATATTCTAGTACGACTTTTCTATTTCAAAGTCTAGACAACTGATTTGAGTTTTGTTGATTATCAGTAAAACAATCAGTCAAGGAAATTTCATTTTTGTTCCAAAACTTTATTCAATTTAAAAAACAATTGAAATAGTACAGTCATTTTTGAAATTGAAATCAAACGCTAAAAATAAAATGGACTTTGAACAGTTTTGTGGAGGAAAGGAAATGAAAAATCTATTCATTGTATTTTCCAAAAATGCACATCTCCAGCAAATATTTCATATTTCAAGTATTATATCTATGTTAAGATTAAATTATAATAAATGGACTTTTAAATTTTCGTCTACGAATTTCGAACCAAATCGATCGTATCGCTTTACAGATGAATTTTCGAAGCAATTAATAATAACTCTATAAAAACCGCACGCATTTTATCATAATTTTGGATTGTTGCTCTTCATATCACTTTCATATTATTATTATTACGTTTCATGATTTCATTTATTTGCGAGCGATTCATATGAAAAGATTCAAACGATACAATATATTGTTTGAGCTAAATACTTTTTTGCCCAACTGGCTTTATCCTCCAAAATTTACAATTGTACAAAATTCGCGTCGAAATTTGCTCTCAATTATTAAATATTCATAGCAACACTCGAAAGCGTAAAATCGAGGTAGAACAAAATAACGAAAAACGCTTTTCATTGAATTATTTAATAATAATGCACTTGAAAATTGCGCGCTCGAGGTGTCATCCCAGACAGAGTATGCAGGAAAAAACGCTAGCTCTCGCTGGGCGTATTTATTTCACGCGTACATGCATTTCTTGTATTTATCATTGGCTACAATCGGTGCAAATTTCAGCCGGATCAAGGTAAATTACACAAATTGATGCTTGTAACGAATTACGCTTGTCAACTTGTTTTTAATTTATGTTGGCTTCGTCCCGGTTAATAGACATCGAAAACGTGTTTGCCGCCGGAGTCTGCATCGTCAGCAGTTGCAAAAAATCGGCCGCAAACAATAGCAGCCTGCTGATAAATCTTGCGCCATGAGCCGATGCTGTTCAATTTTGTCTTATAATTGTCAACAAATAAAGCACCGCAAGGAGCGTCTGGGAGCAATTTTGAATGCAGAGAATCTCGCATTTCCATTTCAGCGGCAAAACGAAAAAGCCCGGTCCACTAATCTTCGCCTTTTATGACGAATAAATTTAAGATCGATCGCAAAATATTTGAGCAAACAGTTGCTCGGATCAAAGGAGGACCATCTCAAATTGAAGAAGTCCGGAGTGGAAAATAAATGTTGTCAAAGACCGTTAATTTTTGTGAATTTAATGCTCTTTATAATTATAATACAATCAAGCATCTTCTACAAAGGGAACGGATTATAGCCGGAGGCGTGGTCAGAGCCGGAGCAAGATAGAGCACAGCAGAAAGAGAGGGGCGGGACGAGCGAGAGCCCAAAAGGATACAAAACGAAAAGCCGCGTGCGTTAAACGCAACAATTTTTCGCCTAATGAATTAATTCGAAAACGCGCCTTTTCGGGCCCAGCGGCTCGCCGAGGAGGACGCTGCAGGTTGCGCCTCCTGGTGCTCGCGGTTACTCAGCGACAATAAACTAAACTTCACTTCTACACGTTGGATCAAATTATCTCGACTCGTGTCTAAATTTTGTAATTAAATTCAGATTTCATTTTCAGGACGCTTTTATCATAAAGGTGACGTGAGATACGTACAAACAGACGCAAAGCGAGCGAGGGAAATAGTTTTAATTAAAAAAGAGGATTTGATGAGAAGCGTCGTGGCGGCGCTGATAGCGAACGTGTATTTAATGTAATGCATTTTGTGTAGCTTTGTCTGTACACTCTTCTGGATATTAATGTGCCTTGACAAAAGAGATGTTACAGCTAGAGAGCACGTAAATCGCAAGGCCCCGCACCCACCTAATATTAGCGAGGATGAAGGCGTAGTCGCAACCAAGTCGAGTAACGCTCAACCTGCGCCCGGCGCCGTATAATAATCTTCCCTCGCTAAGGGTTCTTCTCACCACAGACCGGCTTCCACCGGCGCGCTCTCTGCTATTCAATTTGGTTCGACGTTCCGATTACGCTTCTTGCGTTACAGCCCCAGCGCCGCTCCAACAAAAAGGCCACCGCTACTAGTCGTCCTCCTTCAAACGTGTCCTACAACCAGAGTTCGACCGCTCTTCAAATAGAATATCAATCTTTTGACAAATCATTCACCGCTCGACATAATAACCCAACTGCGTTTCACAAATTAAGATCCTCGCTCAGCAATTCCATGAATTTTGTTGCTGCGCCCGCGGAGCCGAGCGCGCTGTAATTCGCCTAATTGCGCTCGCAATCTCGTCCGACTTAGTTATTTCATTTTGTCATTGTCATGTGATTCATGTTTCATCTTATATCGGGCTTTTCTTCGCTGCTTTGTTATGCCTTCGGAGCAGAGTAAAGCACGCGTTGCACAAATATTCATTACAACTTCTCACGCTTAATGTAATGTGTAAGATATAAATCACTGTTTTTACGCTCAACTTTTTTGCTGATAAAAATGACATTATTTGCGAACTTAGGCGAGTTGCAGTTGAATAATATAATCGAGGTGCTGGCATGCGAATATGTTTTAGTTTTCATATCGAGCTCAAAATAATACAGCGCTATGTATTTTTCTGCCACAGGACAGAAACACTTTGTGAAGCTGTTCGACGTTTTATGGGTTATTAAGTATACAATTATAACCCTTTGGTTCTCAAGACAGTACTCGAACTCATCTCATCGATTTAATCGTTATCCTTTTTAATCATTTTTTAAGTCTAAAATGAATAATATAGTAGAGACTTTGAACAGTTGTATATATATGACTGTAATAAATAAGACGTTATTTTTCACTTTGCAGTTGGTTAGAAATAGTGGATGTGTAAAATATGTTCTTCATGCTAATATAATGGACATAATTAAATGAACATAAAATATAAAGATATATTCGTAAAACATTTGTAAATAAACGGTTTTAATAAATTTGCATCATTTCGTATAAATGTTTATTAAATGTTCAATTACAAAATGAGTTCGTTTGATTTATATATTCAGTAGATCTAACAAATTTGTGCTCGCGTCGTTCACGTATCGTTAGGTGATATATGAAAATAAAAAAAGGCTGAAACATGTAACGAATTCCTACTATTATTTTATTGATTATTATTGTTGGAAAACTGTAGTTTTTGTCAATGTATATATA
This sequence comes from Psix sp. ZL-2020, assembly GCA_022817045.1. NCBI lineage: Eukaryota > Metazoa > Arthropoda > Insecta > Hymenoptera > Scelionidae > Psix > Psix sp. ZL-2020. The sequence goes on from JABFQD010006026.1 coordinate 5,092, forward strand.
CAAAGATAAATAAAAACGTAGTTGTGAATGTGTTATATTTATAAGCTTTATTCCGGAGCAATCAATTTTATTATGTAAAAAATATGCAATATTCGTTTTAGTAAGAATGGCAATTAGTTCAATAACGTATTATTTTTGATCAGACGCCAATCACATTTTGTTATTCGAAATGAAAAAGAGGGGACTTGAAAGTTTGTCATTTTGTTTAATTAATAACAAATGGAAGTTATTAAGAAAAAATAAAAGAAGGTAAGACAGTTTTTTAATTTCATGCAAATGAAGCTCGATTGAAAAAGCAGGGAAAAATACTTAGCCTGAAGTACACCTTAACAAGTATTCTATAATATGAAATTAAGCCGCAATTTTGCGTGAAACTTGTGATTGATTAGCGGTGCATAGTTTGATCAAAGTATCCTTCGGCGCATCTTCGTCGACAACTTGACCCAGTAAGTCAGCTTAAACCACTAAATCTATTATGACGTTATCAAAAAATGCACAACTCAATAATACGAGAATGCGGAAAATAAGTATTTCTGCCCGAACATAATGTGCGATTCAACGACATAATATTAAATGAATAAGCTCTCAAAATACACGAAAAGAATAGAGAGAAAGAAAGTGCGCTGGTTCGAGTGCAGCAGAAAACGATCTTGAAGAACCGATGTAAAAATTGTAACTGCATTCTGAAATGCAAGCGCATACGAATATGGAGATATCTGTCTTTTATGAAGACGACTCGTGCTTTCATGACGTAAACAGGCGTATTATGTGCAACTTCACTTTTATTCGTGTCTTTTGCGAGCTTTAAAAGCCCGCACTGAAAGGCTTAGTACGATTTCTGTTGTAGCTTTGATTATCATGTCCTGTTCTCTTTTTCAAATTTAATGGCAAAAACCACGGTTTCAGAACCACTCAAGGGTCCCTGCGCATTAAGCATTTTATTAGTTTCTCAAAAGTATCCGAATCCAGACGCACTTTCTTTTTCAATAACAGAACCGCAACAAATTAATGAACGCCAATCGTGTCGACTTTAATTTCACTTGTTAGACACATCTGCGGCTATATTCTCGCTCCAATAGAACGGATCTTTTCACATATTTCAGAAGTTAACATGTTTAATATGTATTTTATGAACCGCCAGACGACGTATTTCAGTGTCTTATCATTGATAACAACACAATCACAACAGTTTGACGAGATGAACGACAAAATGAAATTTGATCATTTTCTTATTTTCGTATGAATAATATAATGAAGTTTAGAAGATCGAAACGTGGAACGAAAAAATGGCTACCAGTTGGTTTGGATTCAAGTAGATATCCAACGTAAAAAAAGTCTTATTTAATACATCCATTAGGGAAACAAGAGCGAAATAAATTGGGGTGTCTTCGGATGAGCTTGTCACGTTCTCGCGCGCCCTTCCATTTTAATGTCATATTCAAAAAAAAATGTTGTTCCTCGTTCTGTCACTAAGCCCGGCTCTCGAGACATTCGGAATTTTGAAAAGCATCCACAAGCATGCAGTTCACGGCATCGTGAACACAACAATTTTCTTGCGTTCTTAGCTGCGCATTTTATTCACATGTACGTCGCGGATTCGTTACGTATATGATTCGCTATAGAAAGCTACACGTATTTTCATTTCAAATGGGTTTATTGACAGAAAAAAGTGATAGTGTTAGTTTTGTAACACTACAAAATAGTTCGTCATACATCTTTTGTGATACATATATTTTCTCTATATACTTTTTAAAACCAGCGCTGATTGAAAGTTATGTCTGTTCCCTTTCAGGTTTGAGTGTTATTTTTGAACTTGTATACGGCGCTACGGTATGATGCATCTGCAGCATCTACGGCTTCCGCGAAAATAATATAATCTGCGAATGTGCGTTGTTCAAGTTCACAAAGAAATGCCCTCGATTCGGCCGAGAAAAACATTTATTTTTGTCATTTTTTGCGCTTCTTTAATTACGCACAACACGATTTATACGACGTCAAATTTAACCATGGAAAAAACGCAATTATGACTTCCTGGTAAAAATTAGACTCAATTTGTCTTTCATGGTTTCTTGAAGGAATTCGGAGATATATTTATATGTGCATAAATACATGATCAAGCGGCTCATTTCATTGTCGCCCATTTCGAAATTGTCTATTGATTCGTCGCATTCATTTTAATGGAAAACTATCCAAAACGCGTGCTGTCGATTTAATGAAATTATCATATCAATTATCATGATTTCTATGATACCATAAATAAATGAATAATAAATTGTGTTTTGACAAAGTTTCATTTTTCTTTGTGGAGCTGAGAGTTTATCAAGCATGCGAAAGGAAAAATGAAAAGCAAATTATTTGTACACAAATGAGTAAAAAATTAATTACTTTCATTACAAGGCAAAATTAATTATAACTTGTAAAGCTGGCGAAGCGTATCTCTCAAATTCGAGATGTGTCAAAGTTTCAAAAATAAATGAATATTCATGAATTTTCATTTATGTAATTTAACGCATATTTCTTGGTTCTTCATCTAAATTAATGTAATGAAATAAAAAAAATTTTAAAATTGTTTTTTTCAATCAATTGCACTTTCAAGATTCGTTTTTATTTGATTATATATATTTGATTTGATTTATATATATAATGAATAAAACTGAACAGATATCAACGAACATTTTAAGCCAGCTGGCTTGTTGTATTAACAGTTCATTAAACGTGTTGCCGCGATGCTGACGGCCAGACGACAGTTCTATCGAGTTTTCGTAACTACGTTAAAAATTCTGCCGATATAATATCCTCGATCCCTCGTGTGAATTATAATCACATTTTTCCCCTTAAGAACAAATTTCGCGCATATTTTTGCCAGCGTGCTACCATGTTCGGTTATTATTATCACTATAAGTCGAAACTCGTCAATTATAATCTATTTTTGCGCGTCAAAAAAGAAAGAACAAAATGTAATTTCTTTATCGCTCCTCAACTTTTTACAACAAAATAAACAGTTTTGAAATAACCCTCATTCCTTCATTTATTGACGCTTAATTCGACGTGGTTTTTATATTCCATAAATGCTATATTTTATCCATCTAAACTGCAAAACATTTCATGAATAATTTCAAATAATTGCTGGGTAAAATAACAGAATAAAAATGTATTTTCGAAATTTCTTTTATACTGCATTTGCTGTTATCCTCCAGAGTAATGACCTTCTAAATTCGTGAGAGATAGAATCTATGCATTTACCATTTCTAAATCGGAAATGTGTTCCCTTTAAGAATAAATATACGAGGCAAAGACGGCATCGCAATAAAGTCGAGATCCTACGTAAACATTACGCCGAACACGAAAGTCGCGTCAGAAGTATTATCCTATATTCGTAACAAACTTTAAGGCCTAAAATGATTAAGCGTTTGAAGTGCGTCCGTCTGTTCAGATGTTTGACTAAACATTGGTGGCGGTTTTTATCAAGTCTGGAACTCGCAATTTGGATACGTCAGGAATTACGGGTCGCAGCCATAAATCCTTCGTGCCTTCTTTATTTGTCTTTATTGGAAATTCAGTTCAATTGCGAGATCAACTGGGATTTTTTGGGTTACAGCAAAATTTACTTCGACCAAAGAGAAACGTTGAATTTGAAAAGAATATTATGCATATATGAACAAACATATATATCAAATGAGATAAAACTGTGCACAGCTTACAAATATATTTTTATTACAAGATAAAGTTATTTTTAATAATCGCTGTATTTGTTTCATATATAGATCGTACGTATGTAGTTCTACAGGATTCTTACATTATAGGACACTATGCATCAATTTTCACCCGAAATAGGACATTAATATTCGACAGAATTATTTGTCTTATAATAGCTCATTTCAGTCAAATGACCCCATAATTCGCGTAATAAGGGCATCATTAATCCGGATGAACTAGTTTTTGTTGTGCCAGGTCATTAAGTGTATTTGATTGGACGGTAACCACGTCGTCGCAATCACGAATCCCTTTTTGAGTGATCTCGCATATACCGGCCTCCACGCATTTGCAGTAGAATCGAATCGATTGCGTTCGCGGCGAATTTAATTCACATTGTACAACTCCATTGTCCGCTTGCAGGTGCGATTGGTCAGTCGATTCTACGTTTCCATCAAATGATCAGCTTTCCGCAAAATCCAACATGTTATGATTTTAATCTGTCCCTTTTGCGTTGCCCGATTGCTATAAATCGCGCTGCTCGCACTGAATTATATATACCAATTTCTGGATTTTCATTCGATCAAAAAAAAACAAGAGGTAGAGCTGATGATTGACTGGATTTTTACGTTGAGGAGATTTAGCGAGTTCGCGAGTGATATGAGATTGGTGTATCTTTTGAAATTCGAAAAAAGGTGTTATTTAAGAGCGATATTTCATTTTGCAAATAAACATGAAAAGAGTAACTTATATTCTTTAATTGTTAAGTTGAGGTTTTCAGATTTTCAAAAGATGAATGTGAAGTTCGTGTAAAAATGATTGAAAAGTTGAATATAGATTTGAATGCCATATTATTCCTATTTACGTTGTATGTTTATAAATTTGAATGGCTTTTCATCGATTTCGATAAATATTCGAATAATATTTGATTGATTTTCTTTCTCTGTGTAAGGTAAAATTAAAACGTATTTACTGTAGGATGTTATTGAAGAAAAATTGGATGAAGTTATATTTATCGTATTGTTATTATCGAGTTAATGTCATGTCAGATGGTATTTTTTTCAGCCTACTGTTCTTTTCTGCATAAGAATATGTGTTATTTGCAAGGATGTGAATATAATTAATTTCATGAAATTTATTACTATGTATGAAGAGTATATAGAATATTCAATGTTTTTTATAAAGCAATAAATAAACAGATAACAGTTAATCGATATAAGAATTTCATTTGGAAGGAATATATTTTTTATTCTTTGCAGGCCATACAGCTTAGACTCAAATAATAAAGACGAATTCTAAAAATATATAACCACAGGTTTTTTCTCGTTCATTTAACGATCCCCTTACGTGAACCCATAATGGGTTAAATTGGGAAAAC
>JABFQD010006027.1:0-10162 GCA_022817045.1 Psix sp. ZL-2020
TATATATTTAAATATATAATTAATTACATAAAACTGTTATAGAAATAAAAAACATTAATATTTTAAAAAATATAGAAAAAAATTCATTTAAAAAGACAAATAAAAATAAATAAACGAATATATCGTTTTTGCTCTTTTTAAAATGTTCTAATCTATCAGAAAATAATTAAAGTATTAATTGAAATCAATCAATTGTTTTTAAATAAAACAACAATTAATTCCACAGCTCGAGGATGGAGAAATCGACGTTCGACTCAATTCGTTTAAAGGCTGCTTCATCCAGCGAAGTGGCAAAACTCGTAAATAGTATTTACTGAGCGATCCATTCTTCGATAGGATCAACTTGCTACTCGACCATTTCGTCCAGTTCTCCAAACATTTCATCCGCTCGGTCTAGTAGCAACTTTGTATTTAAACAACAACGCTGAATAAATGCCGAAGCAAAAAAGAAAACAAGCTCGAATCGATTTCGACTTCTAAATTGACCTTCGTCTGTATCTCTTCATCTGTTTTATGCCGACAAAATGCCGAATGTCGCGAAGCTTCGTTTCTTTGCCGAGCGAATCGAAAAAGATAATCGGAACATTAAACTGTTCGAAACTTACTCGCCACCTTCTAATTTCGAAACCGTGACCGGTAAATTTTACGCCCGGCATGAGTGCCTGTCGGACATCGAGCCCCCGGAAGAGTACGTCGAGTTGATCGAGCGAAAAAAACAGCTGCGCCCGCGCGACATCTACGAATACAAACCGCCGAGCGTGAACATGGAGTAACAACGTTTGATAAGAATAAAATTAGAATTAATACGAAGCTCACTTTTGTACCACGTGACAGGACATATGTCGTACACAAAGTGCCATTTGTGTGTCGTACGATCATATGTGTTCCATTTGTGTCCCGTTTAAGGTTCTGTATGTTCCATGTATGGTTTTACGTAAATGGAAATCCGTTTGTGTTACATGTGTATGATATTTATAGAATTATATATGTAGTATGATATAAATGTGTTCATAAATAAACCATATATGGGCATATGTTTATAAGTGGCTTGTATATGAATTATTTATATAACCATATATGAATAAATATGGTCCATGTAAAGACCATATTTAATTTGTATTTGTCTCAAAGATGAATTTTCTTATGGGATCATGTATGGAAAATATAATGAACCTCAAATGGGACATAATTGAAACATCCATATTCTTATATATCGCCATTCAGGGTCCATATAGAAATCATAAGGCTGAATATAATACACATAAAGTAGACATTTATGGACCATATATGATTATATATATAAATTTTGGTTATAAATATAGGTTTGCCTCAAAATTTATGTCTGGCTTCATAAATCATACATGTTGAATTTATGAGACATGGCTCATTTATGGACACATTTATGACCTTTATTGCATAAATATGGTTTTATATATGACATAAATGCCAATTTTTTAGATTGGATCTTGATTTTAAGATATTAGCTATATATAAAACATATGTAGAATAATGAATGAAATAAAAAATGAGACATACATGAGATATAAATGAAACATTTATGATTGTAAAGCAATATTTATGTTCCATATTTTTTATAAAAGTGCATTTATGAGACAACCATATATAGGATGTATATAGAATAACAAATGAGACATTTCTAATCATATAGAAAGACACTTATGATTGATATTTTATGTTGATACTTATATCTCATAAATGTAGCATATATATTTATGAAATATCCACATATGGGACATTTGTGGATTCATAAGCGAGATATTTATGTACATACATGGAACATTAATGAAACATATGGACCATTTATAAATCAATACATATATATAATTTATCTACGAACACAATTATGACATATATGATTTCATACATACCATATAGATTTTAGTTTAAAGACAATTCTATATGGAACATATCAAAACTATAAATGGGACATTTATGATCATAGTGCAAGGTTTATACTACACATTTTATATCAAAACACATCCATATATGGACCATATAAGTCACTATATATGAATTTTTACTTAAATATTTTCATTAAAAATGCACAGTAGATTTTTCGATAACCTAAATTTACATATCTTACAGATATGGTTACTTCTTCGAGCCGTTAGTAAAGCGATCCACCGATGATAGACTCTGGTTCCCGCGACGGAGCGCCGATTTTATAAAGAACGAGCTGCGCATCCGCTACCTTAATCGCGGGACGAAAAAGTCCGGATAATAAACAAACAGAATTGATCCTCAAAATTGTATACATTTATTATGCAAAAAGAATTCTAGTGTATACAAACGAATGTACATTTCAAAAGAAATAAGCTGCCAATTGAACAGGTGACAATTAATATAATAATTTATAACTATATCTAACAAAAAATCGCATAATCAATAATTTCGAATTCAAAAAGTGGACTTTTTCAAAACATGAAAATGCGCCATATCAGTAAAAATGAGAGTGGTAAATGAGCATTATATTATTCCAAGGTAAATTCCTTCATTGACTCGAGATCATGTGATGTAAAATAGTCATCGAACATCTTGATAACGTTACAACCATGCCTTACAGCTAGACGCATATTAGTCTTGTAAAAAATATATAACGACCGTCAATTTGTCTATCGCAAATTGACACAATTGATTTTCACAGCTTTCATTTGATTCCTCGCGAAGCTTACTGAGCGCTTGCGCCATTCGCTACAGCCGCATTCGCGAAATTCGCAGCCAGCCGAGACTTTCTCCGACGCGCATTCCTCTGGAACTTTTGTCCGTTGTTTGGCGCCGGGTCCTGATTCTCCGTCGAACTTAGAGTTTCTTGATGTTCCTGAAAGAGAAAAGAGAAATTGTACTTTTGTATCGCACGAGGATGTAGTGCTAACATTTTAATGAGACTAATAAAAAAAATGCAAATTGAATAATTGACATTCTATTACTGAAGTTTTGAAAATTCTTGCTTCTCTCTTTGCTGTCTTATTTCTTTTTATATTTTATCTTTTTCTTACATTTGGAGCAACTGTTTTGGGTATCGGTTCCGGTGACTGATCCTGCGTTTTCGCGGCCACTTCAGACCTCGTCTGACTCGCCGGAGGCTGCTGTTTATTTTGAGGTGTTTTTGCGTTCCGGCTTTTTTTCTCAGCCTGCAGTGGAACGAATGGAGTGCTCTTTTTAATATCCGGCTCCGGTTTCGAACCGCCTTTTTCATTTGTTCTTAAATTCTGAAAGCAAATCACATTTCAAAAAAGATATAATTCAAATACAATATATTACGTCATTAAATCAAATTTAATTCCGCAGCGCCATCTACAATTTATACTATCAGCGTAAAACTAAAATGAGTTTTTTCATACGCCATAAAACATATAACAAATCTTAACACTAAAAACCATGAAAGATTCGAATTAAAATAAAAGTCATTTTCAAAACAAAGTTTGCAAAGTGGCGCCACCTTATTTGTGAAAGGCCCATGCGACATTTTATCCTGTGGGAATGGTGGTCTATAGAGGACCATAGGTCTCGGCATAGGTGGCTGCACCTGTCCTGTGGCCCATTTAGGCAACGGTATATATATCGGCGCATGCCTGTGATGTCCTGGCGGTGGTGGCGGCGCAAAACGGGGTCTAGGTGGCGGTGGCATCGCTCTACGAACTTCTCCACTGGGATTACCCTGATTCTTATTTCTCCATTGCTTCGGCGGCATCGCTGGTTTTGGCAGATTGTGTATTGGAAAATCTGGCCTTATTTGTGCCTAGAGAAGATAAAAATAAAACATTAAATAACACACATGATAAAAGAAAAAAAAATACAAACAAGAGAAAAACATACTTTTCTATTCTGTTCAGCAAGATCAATCGCTTTTCCAGGGGACGGAAAAACTTGCGTGTGCATCGCCTGCATTTGTTGCTGATTTTTCAGCTTCTCAGCTTTCCTTGCGTTCTGCAAACAAAGGATTGATATTTTCATCCGAAAAATTTTTTTTTTGGCTTTCAACTACACAACAACATAACACAAATATGAAATGCCATACAATGCATAACAAAGAGCGCAAAATGATAAAGATTGAAAAAGCAAGACTGCAAAGCTAAAAGCAGAACTGAAACAAAATAAGTGTGCGACATCTATGAATTGTGTGAAGAAGTGTCTGTGGTAGCTGGTGTGTGATCCTAAAACATTCTACGTAATTGCACCTGTTAGGTAATTCGAACATACATCAAACAACTGTTGCACCAACGGCGGAGCGTCCGAGGCCTTCGGCGCGGCTATATTGCTAGGCTGCTTATTGGGGGCGCTGTTGTCGTCCGAAATTTTCAACATCGCCTTTAGAAAAGCGCTCGGATCTTGCGGCTGCGATTGACAAAACACTCATTTAACTCCCAATAACCATAACACAGAACCAATGTTCACATCAACGAGTTTGCAATTAACGCCACCAGAGGTCTCGCTTCGATTAACACTCGGTTAATTCGTAATGAGAGTTTAATTATTTAATTATCAATGAGGTTACTCGTTATCGGCAAATACGAATTGCGATACTCACGAATGCTTGAGCATTGACAGGCTGCTGCGCCTGCGCACTCATCGCTGGAATGAAGTTCGCTTTTGCGCCGGAATTGCGCGACGCGTTCGGCGGATAGGCAGCTTTTTTTGGCGATTGGTTGCGCCAGTTTGGAGTCTGAAAACAAACAAGTTATTTCAGACTTCTCTTTTTTGCCTTACTTTTTTCATACACTACCTTATGACACTCGTTCCATAGCGCTTGGAATTCCGTATTCTGTTCCAGCTTTTTATTTTGGTTCGCGTGAGAGTTCATCCCTTTGGGTGTGCTGTTCATTTGATTCTGATTCTGAAGCACGACGAGCGGCTTTTGTTTGTCGAACTGTTTTGTTTGCGCCGCCGCTGGCCCCTGTCGCCAATTCGGCTGCGCGTTTTGATTCACGGTTTGACCTCCGATTTCATTTATTTTCTGCTTATTTGCTCCGTACGTCCTGTTTATGAAATCCGTTACGTTCAGCTTGTAAACACGATTGCTCGTAGTTCCAGGTACATTTATTCCACCTAAAATATTCGAAAATTAATAAATAAACAAATAAACAAATTTTTTTTGTGGACCTTTATTTTCAATATTATTTTTGCTATAACTCCCTGCCTTTTCTTCCCCCACTCTAATTATAAATACTTTATTGTTTAATTTTTAAATTTTTAAATCATTTTTTAATTAATCATAAATAATTAACTACACTGATTATTTCTTTTTTTTTTATTTAATTGTTTTTAAATTAAATCTGGATTAATATGCACATTTTTTTTAATAACAGGTTTTATACCTTCAAAAGATTTGTCGAAAAAAATTGTATACAATGATTCCAAAGGATTCTCGGCTTTTAAAATAGCAATGATAGTTCCCGTATAGCCTAAAGGAACAGTCAATCCTTCCTTGACGACAATGATTCTGTCAAGCAAATTGTGCTGCGCGTCCGGGTCCGGTTGGAATGTTTTCTCATTCAAACCTGGCTTGAACAGCATTTGAGGTTTCACCTGCATAATCACTTGTTTGATGTGTGTACACTTGCTGAAGAACTTGTCTGTGTCTTCTTCTAGTACCGTCACTGTTTCCGACTCGAGAGTCTCACTCCCACAAGGTTGCACCAATGAATTTAACATCTTCTGGTGTTCTTTCAACCAGTCTAATACTTCTCGCATTTGCTCCGACCTGAAAAATGAATAATTAACAATATAAAAATAAATTTATGATTTTGAAATGAAAAACTGTTTTGTTATTTGTTAACGTCCAAATTTATAATCAAATTTACCCTCCGGGGAAGAGATTTTTGCAGACAAAAACCGGCAAGTCGAGTTCCTTATTTAATCTCTCAAATAATTCTGGACATTTCACCATATATTCTCGAATTAAATTGATCGCTTTGTTCGAGTACTGCCAGCCATTTTTTTCTTTTCTAGTGAAGCCTCTGACCTGAAAAGAGATATAAATAGCTGATAAAGGATAGGAAATGTGAATGAAATATTGACTGTTTCTTTTTCTTCTCGTATGTATTAATTGTTTAATAAAAGGTTGAATTTAATTTCAACATACCTCTGCATTTTTCTTGTTGAACTTCAGATTCAGACCAAAATTGTACTTATTGCTTTTTTCATTGAACACAAAATCGTCATCAACGACAAATATCGTGCCAGTGATTCGGCTCAGGAGGTGTGCACTGATGCCCAGTTCCTGTGCGGCGTAACCACCAGTCACGTAAAATACTTTTTTCGCTCCATCCAATCGGAACGTTTTCGTTAAATCCGGATCGCTAGTCACAGTCATCGCTACTTTTATGCGACCAGAATTCTTCTCGATATTGTCATTAGAGACCTGAAAAATGAACATTTCATATTTATATATCAATCAATAATTACAATAATTAATTGCATAAAAATGACTTGCATAAATAAAAATCAGAAATAAATTGCAATAAATAAAAACATTAATGAATTTGCATGAAAATAAATTAAACAATTTAATAAACAAACAAATGCATTGAAAGAAAAATCAAATTTAATATAATGCTATTTTATGTTGAAACTAACAAGCATGTATAATAATAATTCCAAAAAAGAAAGAAAAAAAGAATTTGGAATTTCTTCATGAATTTTAAAGAAATAACATTTTACCTTTCCCATAGATCCATAATAAGGATGTCCTAGCATAAAGCACACACTGCCTGGTGTATAAATCTGACTAACATGTGTAAAAGGCATCGAATTCCCATCATGAACACCCAAATTTTCGACGATGGCTTGCAAGGGATAATAAGTCGGAGTTTTGTTCCAAGTTTTTTCCAATCTGACAGTGTTATTTGGTCCATAAATGTACTTCCTACCTATGATGGGACATGCCTGCACTAAAACTTCTACTTCACCTAGCTCGATTCCCATACGAACTTTGTGACTGAAATTCAATGATAATAATATTAATTATTATAAATAATTTGTTCTTTTATTTCTTTTCCAGAGATTATAAATTATAATTATTATATAATCAATAATATTCATATTTCAATGTATTTTTGATTGCAAACATTTTATTTAAATTTAACAAACATCAGTAATAATAAATTATTATCAATTCTTCATTTTTGATTAGTTCAATAAATTTGATTCAATACTCAATTTTGTTTTCTATTCGTCAACTCACGTTTCTATTATTGTTTTTCTATGCATACTCCACTCCGCCTGCTCGTGCGGATTCATATTATCACGATTCGACATTTTGGCACTCTCCAGTGTGAGGAACTTTTTCTTCGCACTCGAAACAGAGATCACTTTGGCCTCGAACAAAAACGGCCAGTTCACAAAAATGCATTTGCCCAATAAATTCTGCGCAACCTCGTGCACCGGTGGGAACACTTGTGGAGCTACATACAGGATCATCGACTGCTCTTTAGAAGCACGCTCGAATACTTTGACCTGCACAGTTATTGTAAATATTTGTTCATTTAATTTTCCTCTTACATTTCATTTCAAAATAATCTAGTAATTTAACAATCTAGTAACCTTGGCTTGTGACAATTTCGACGTATGTTTGATATGCCTCAACATAGGAAAACCCAGGAAGTATATGTCCAGGTTCACGCCAGGACATAAGCCTTTCCTAAGTTTTTCCTGCGGGACCAAAATGTCCTCTCGATTAATCAACTCCAACTTCGCGTGACTAGAGAATTTCGGGAAAAATTCTGGCACCGAACATTCCCCGGTCACTAAATCTGAGTACGTAAAAATGCACATAGGACCGTGCTGATTTCGCGATTTTTCTTCTTCAGTCAACTGGCTATTCCATGGTTTCATCGCTGCGGAAAAGAGAAAAGAATTTAAATTTAGAAATGAAATACAATATTAAAATACAACAAAAAGGTATTGTTTGAAGTAAATATGTAGATGGCGCAGCAGAAATAGGTTGAAACATTAATATAATTGGTTATATTGCGCCATCTATGGATGAAATATTTCATTTTTGAGATTTAAATGATGAAAAACCTTCTAATAAAATATCCTCTTCTATAAAAGGAATCAAAACTACGGCTTCCCAGTCATTGAGCTTGCCGTTGAGGTCAGTCGTAAACTCCGTCGGGTAATATTGAATAATCGGACTCTGCTCCTTCACCAGCAAATCCTGATAGGCCTTCGGTAGAAGACTCTTACTGGCTGCTGGCAACACTGCCAACAATTGTTCGAAAGGCCGGAAGGGTTCGCCGATATCAAATTCTATTTTCAAATCCTTGAACCCTTTGATATCAGAAATGTAGGGGGCGTAGTGGTGCGGGTAATACCATGACCAACTGCAACATCCGTTATAATAATAATTTAAATTCCATTGAATCGCTCTCACATAACCTTCGGCTTGTGACCTTAAAACTTCCCTGGAAAAGAAATAAAAGAACAAAATTAAACAGAGGAAAATTGCGAAAAAAATTCATGAGTCCATTTCGATTTTTACTCACGCATCAACTCTCGCGTAATCAAGTTTATTCATATAATAAGATTTCTTGTGTTGAGTAAAAGATATCAACATATCGTCTTCGGAATTTTCCTCTTCATCAGAAGCTTCCATCTAAAAAATAAAAAAAGAACATTTTTTTCTTTTTTTTTAAGAAGATGTATAGACAAAAAAGGATTTTAGGATGTTAAATTACCAGTTCTTCTGTGTCCAAAATGAGAGCCTCCAAGTCTTTATTCGGACGTTTTTTAATTTCTTCTCCGTCCAGCGATCCATCAAATCCATCGCACTCAAACTGCTCTAACTCTCTCCTTCCTGTCTTACTCTCCATAAATTTTAAATCCTCATAAGTTTCTTCAAAATGTTGATGATCAAATTCACTTAGTTTCTCAATAAATTTCTCAAAACGAACCAAATTCAAAGTTCCAGCCTCATTTATATATCCTGTAAAAGAAACATTAATTAATCTTTATGTCTATAACAAAATACATATCAAAAATGCAAATAAAAATAACGTAATAAAAACTGCATACAAAATGCACACATAAATGCAACTGAAAAATGCATATTAACATTTTTTATTCTAAACCGAATCAATTTTCAGTCAACCAAATTATTACCATCTAAAGTCGGTAAAACATCCATATAAGCTTTGTATAAAATGCCTATAATTCCTTTCCCAATATGAAAGTTTGGTAAATGTGGCAAAAAATCGTTGCCTACTAAAAAGCCTAATAAAACCCAGTCGTCGATGATTTTCTCGATGTCGAATGGAAAGGGTAATTTTTCCTTCACAGGAGTAAATTCGTGCTCGAGGTACTCGCGAAACAGCGACAGGTGAAGCAGACAGAAATTCGTTTCTTCCGGAGTTGCGATTGACTTTTGTTGTTTTCCGAACAAGACTTCCTCTCGGAGTAAAGTGAAGTGTGGCTCATGGGTGCACAAACTTAACATTATGAGATCTGCATCTAAACCGTAGAGACAGTGCCTTGTGTTCTTATCATAGTCCGGCTGCGATTTCATGTACCTTATGTAATCCATAATTTTGTGTTCTCCTTCACCAGGAACCTGAAAATAAAATTATGTATAGTATGGGATATATAATATATATATAGAGAGAAAGCATTTTCTTTATGAATGTTTTTAAAGTTTTTTTTAAGAATAAAACTTTTCGCACGTTATATATAATGCACCGATTAGTTACTTCTGAAAGACATAAAAAATGTTTAATATTTAAATTTGAAATTAATACATTTAAAATAATATTTTCATTTTAAATAGTTTAATAATTTTTTTAAGCTTGAACTGTTTAATTTTGTGATATTTTGAAGTATTTAGATTTTTAGCCTTCAATAAATGTATGTATTTATGTTTTATATATAAAGTGGAAAATATTTATATATTTTTCATTATGTTTCATTTTTTCTACCATGTATAAACATGGTTCAATGTTTTGTTTTTATTTTTAATTATAAGAACATACTTTGTTATTTATTATATATAATATAATACTCATACATGGATCATCTACATTAATTTATTTTTATATTCAAAATAAATATTCAAATATTGGTTTCAATACTAAAACATAATAATAATAATACTATTAAATAATACTACCATGAAAGATTTCATAATATTCATTAGTGCAGAATAATA
>JABFQD010006028.1:0-10162 GCA_022817045.1 Psix sp. ZL-2020
GAAACTTAACAAAAGGGCGAGGTTCAAGTTGTGAACAGATATTATGAATATGTCCAATTTAAGAATTGTTAAATTGTTTATTGAAATAAAATTGATATAAATTTTGTCTAAATTAAAAATGAATAAAACCAAAACAATAAGCTAAAATTTAAAATATAATAAAAGCTATAGATACAAATATATTCAAAATCAAGATTATCAATTAATGAAAAAAATGTTGTATACTGATTAAAGATCGATTTTATAATAATGTTCGCGATGGTAATAAATTGTTTCGAATTGAACTTAGTCAAACCAAATTTTGTAAAAACTGATACTGTACTTATATCCTCCCTACACACTTCATTTCGTGTAATGAGGAGAAAAAATATCAAATTTGATTAATCATCAATAAAGGATATCTATAAGAAGGTATCTAATCATTCCTGCTATGACTGGTATTCATATATAGAATAGAGTTTTTAGCTCCTATAGAAGAGCTAAAAAACTAAAATTCATTGTTGTCGGATTTATACTAGGTATTAGGATTAGTAATATTTTACTAATGCTAGAAAATTCAAAATTGTCTTCGATTGATGATGAACTAATTTTTAATCATCAGATTTTATGCAATTAAAGTCTTTTCTGAATATAAATAGAAGAAACTTGAGTATAAATATATACACTTTTAAGGCTAGTACAACAAGCAAGTGCAAATATATTTTTGAGGCGTTATTATATATTAACAAGAAAGTACTAATGTTTGAAATAAGAAAAATATTTGATAAAATTAATATGAATATTATTTGAAATAAAGTTATATGATAAGGCTTACATTTAAAATAAAAATAACAATTATCATTAAAACACCTATTATACAAATGGAAACATTCATTGCAGGATTGCACTTCTTAATTTAGTAGACATTAGTTGTTCAGATACCAGACAACGATAGGTACAATGTAAGAAATAAGCTATTAACTTGATTGCTAGGACACCACCTTAATTGAAATGTGTCACAAAAGCTGTGAAGTTGATTTTAATGACAACTTGAAGAAAAACATTCTTATAATTTATGTCGACAGCGAGCGAATAATGATCATAAAAACATTTTTTTATTTTTTATTACACATACTTTGAAATGTAATTTTTTGTTACACTGTCATCAATGTTAAGAAAAGTGTGACATCTTGACGTTAAACAGTGGACGCAATTAAGTGTATAACTTATTACTTAGTTCAACAATTCGATACTCTATTAATCAATGTCTACTCTATAAACATACTTGGCATACGTTTCGTCGTTTCTAAACGGTCTTTATCAGAAGCATTCTTGTATTCGAAAGAAATTTGTAAAAAGATCAGTTCTTGAATGTGGCTGAAGTTCAGCACCCGCTGACAAAAGATTGTTTTGCTTAAAATTCAAAGTAACCGATTTTCATCACTCTTTTGAACATCTCACCAAAACCGCGACTAAAAAAGACCGACGGAACCGGTCCTCGAGGTGAGAAAACTTTTGGATCTCACAGCGCCATTTTCGTACTGTGAATTTAAATGACGTATCTTTGAACCAATCACGATTCTCATCTGTTAGTTTAAATCGCTAGTTTTTATGACTCTCATGGACATCTCATCGAAACCGCAATAGAAAAAGACCGACGAAACTGGCCCTTGAGATGAGAAAACTTTTGGCCCTTGGAGAGCCATGTTCTTATAAGAAATTAAAAAATACTTAACTCTCGAATTAAACAGGGTTGGTTTCATAATTTTTACGAGTACGTTTACCTTGATTGATTATCCTGTCCGTTTTAGAAGGATGTAGACATTGCATTACCATGGCTGATCGAGATATTGAATGGCCAGTGACAGTACCACTAGTAAATCAAGAGGCTGAAACGCTCGCGCTTTTCTCTCGAATTGAATTGCCCGTTTCGACACTCCTCTATGGATTACTACCGACTAAGAGAGACAATTCGAATCAATTCTATTCATATGTCTCAGTCGGTTAACGGAGACGAAACACAATCATATAACGGGCTATCACTGAACCACTAACGAAACGGTTGAAAGATTATATCGTCAACTAAAGGCTGCTGTGAGATTTCTGCAAAATGTAAGTTGGATCGAATCTTAACCTATGATGATCCTAGATATCCGTTCGGCCTGGCGTATGGATCTAAAAATTACTGCTACTTCTTTGGCGTATGGAGAGTTTTTTTTACTACGCTTGTCTGGAGAATTTTTCATCCCGTGAACCAACAAGGACTTTGACGATACCGAACATCAAATGCGCCTTCATCAACGAACTTCGAGAGCGTCTTGAAGATTTTTGTCCAGTCAGTGGGAAGCAGAATTCCGCGCGATGGCTTTTTGTATTATAAAATCTTACCGTTGCAACACAAGTGTTTGTCTGTCAGGATGAACTGAAAGACTTTTTCCAGATGTCGTATGACAGACTGTTTCAGGTAATCAGTCGGACTGAGAAACACTTTCTTTTTTTGATATGAGGGATGCAAAGCTACGTTTCTATCAATCGCTTGAAACCAGCATACACAATTTTAGACAATATTCAATTGCTAGAAGAAGACAGGGAAGGCCACTTAGTGCTTGCACATAAAAGCACTGGTCGATCGACAATAGAATTACAGATCATCCAAGAAGAATCACCAGGTATCTGAATTAGACATGGACGACAAGTCCGTTTTGCAGACAAACTGCAAGCAATGGACATGAAGTACAGGCTTATAAACAGTTTAAGTGAACTGAAAATCAAGAAAATGTCAGTTCAATGAGTTGCATGTGTGGTAAATTATGTTTTCTCAAATTGTGGAGTCACTCCCTTGTGTGTGACTCCTCATGGGAGTCATATGGCGTTGTTACTGAATTCTCTATTTTAGGCGATTGTATAATTTCCTATGGCACGGGAACATAATACTTTATTAACCAGCACATGTTTGTCATTTTGTTTTTTCTCTTGGTCTCGTTATAAATATTTTTGTACTCGAAAGGAATTTATAAAAAAATTAGTTTTTGACTGATTCTTGTTCCGATCACGTGTTCAATTAATTGAGGGAACGTAGCACTATAAACGTGTAAGCAATTTGATTTACCTTATCCTTTTTAAAGAAATAGGCAAATTGTTGATTTTATATTGGCGGTATACAAAATAGTTTTCTCATATACGCGCATCTGAAATGTGACTTTTTTAACCTCAAAGTTATGACGAAAGTCTTTTTCTGTGCTCTGATCGGAACTAAAACTACTTTTTATCTTGTCAAAGCGTACTTTATTTTTCCTCAGAGGGGCTTTTCTCTCGTTTCGGTGTACCTCTGTAAAGAAAAAATATATTTTATATGACTTGAGCAAAAATGTAATAACACTCGACAAATGATTAAAAATAATCGTCGCAAATCATTATATAGTTCACCTTAGTTGCATGAAATACTATTACAGTATTTTTACTGATAATGTCCGTGCTGAGTATAATTTTGAGGTGAAATATAACTCGTATTTTAATAAAAAATTAACATTGGACTTATGGAGTTCTAGCCCCAATAGTGTCTAGAACAATACTTTAATTAAAATAAAATATTCTGTACTATAAGTAAGAAACTGTCAACTTCAAATGATGATCGAGAGATGTTTCTAATCAGATATAAAATGCTTTCATTTTAAACGAGAATTGTTTGCTTATTTTGCGCAAATTTAACTTAAGGCGTCGCTGTTAAATGCAAAAAAATGCTGTTTTATTATTTGTGCATCTGGTGACAATTTTATATAAGTTGATAAAAAGTGAATTATGATGAATAATTTGTGACGTTTTAACTTAGATTAAATTGTAAAAAATGTACTCTAGAATTACTCAGGTAACTTATTTTTTTAAACAAATTTAAAATATTGAAAATAAGTTTCATCTAAAAGTGATACATGTCAACGTATTACACTATCAAAAGTATTTTATGATGTATAGCGAGTCAGCGTTGCCCTGGTCTTCTGTATCATTGAAGACAATGAAATCGCCGAGTTTCGTTCACTGCAGAAAGTAAGCATTTGTCATAAAAACTTATTTTTAATGTTTTCAACCATAATTTTCGTCATGCTTTACTTATGGGAATTGTATGAAGACACAAAATCAGTTTTATTTTCACAACTTTAAATAAAACTCTAAGGCATTCGGCTGTTAATATGTGATAAGTTAGTTATTCTCCTTGCCAGATTTCGTCTTAACTTACGTTATATGAGCCGTAAGCTCTTTGACTGCAAAATTATACCCAACCCTGTACGTTGTGTAAATTTTGGATAATAAATAGCTCTTAAATGTATAATAAATTAGTCGGAAAAATAAGCAATTTTGGAATATGTAACAGTAATGATTTAGAGCATGGCTGTACTGTAGAAGTTCAATCATTTGAACTTCTTTTACCTATACAAATGTCATATGCTAGTTAAAATGCTGCGATGGGGTGTTTACTGCTCTATGATAAACATACCACCTTCAACGAGATTCAATGAGGATTCCTATATCTTGTATCAATATTAGGGTAAGAGCTCATAAGCGGGCCCACTTTCAACATTTTGCTTCAGAATTTTTTTCTAACACTGCTATGCCCGACAAAATCATCACTTTTAAAGAGATGCATCTTATCCGATTGATTAACCAAAATTAATTGTTAACAACCCGTTGTTGCGAGTGACAGAAATACCATTTG
This sequence comes from Psix sp. ZL-2020, assembly GCA_022817045.1. Lineage (NCBI taxonomy): Eukaryota > Metazoa > Arthropoda > Insecta > Hymenoptera > Scelionidae > Psix > Psix sp. ZL-2020. Next base: position 4,688 of record JABFQD010006028.1, read on the forward strand.
AAGAGACCAAGCATAATTAAAAGCTTGTTTGCATATTTTCTTAGATATTTGAATATATTTTCATGGGATTCCTACACAAAATAACTGGAGCAAAACACTCATAACACATCAAATTTATAATGTTATTTATAGAAAACACTTATTTTTTATGTTTTTTGAAATCTTTTCTATATTAACTTATGCATCTATCTTTACGTTTACATCTGTCTGATTTTTACGAAATATTCTTCCATATCTCTTCCATTTTTAACACGCATGTTATACCATACAGCAGAACATGTATGTGTGTTTTTTTAATTCACATAATCACGCAATTTTCTATCTTCTGAAGTGATTACTTATTATTCATTAGTATTTAATTATTTAAATAAACAATGTATCAAATAATCTTCAACATTTGTAACTTAACGTTACATAGTTGAAGAATATTCTCCATACAAATAAAATAATACAAATCCAATGAATTTAATATATTTCAACGTTCGCTATGTTTGCTTTGCACAGCTGGTTTTGAAAAGTGTTGGAATCGATTTTACTGATATAATAATTGTTTGAGTTTGTATTAATACAAATTTTATCACCAGATGGTGTTTTGGTTGTTAGTGTACCCTTCTCGTCAGTTTACACGCTCTCGTTATTAATTTCACAAATTTTTGCATCTAGGCCGATTTCAGTTTTTATACGTTATTTCTGAGCGCAATTGAAATCTTCAAAAGAAAACATTTTTTAAAAAGGTATCTACACTGACTAAGCCAACCACAAGGTATGTTGTCGCAAGAATCCATGTCTTCGGAATTGGTAAAATCTTTCCCACCACAAGTCTTTTCTGTCCTTAATCCATGTTATTACTTCCTCACTAAAATGGTGGATACGTCTTTGAAAGTTTTTTTGTCAGTATACGAATATTACCCTTTTTAAAATTTAAGCTTATTTTTACTGTTCCTCAAATCATGTGATTCTAGTTCTTTTCACCTTTTGGATTTTGAGGACAGTGTGAAAAATGATTTTTAAGTAATGTATCAAAAAGGGACATCTAGTAACATAATAATGGATTATGCTCACCCTAGTACTACAATTATGATAGTTGGTAAAGGTATAGTAATCTAACTCTTTTGATAGTCGAGTCCACAAAATATAGAAGCGAATTGATCGAAAATTAAAAAGCATGATGTAATGAATTGGACAAATGAGCACAGAGGACTTTGAAACATATTTAACTGAATATATGTTGAGGAGTATATATACAACAAATGAAGAACCATGCATAAACTTTGTATACTCTATTAATTATTTTTCCCTTTATAAAATAACAAGTTTTCGTGTCTTACAATAAACTATGTTAAATATGATACAAATTTGTTACATTTTTATTTAAAGCTGTAATAATTATGCAATATTTGATTAACAATTATATTTTATAACTATTTAATAAAAAATTATTGCTTTTGAAAATATTACTGTTTCACTAAAACACGATTTTTTTAAGAAGTTTTATTTTAAAATAATATTTGAGAGAGACCTTATCTATGATAAGGGGATTACTGTAAAAGTTCGGAAAAGATAATCCGTGCGTGGTTTTTCGAAAAATGTTTTCTGGGCCCCCTTACTATTCTATAATAAAATTTAGTATTGGAAACGAATTCAGTTTTTTTACACTAAAGTTAAATATAAATTTCTAAAATATAATTTGTAACAGCAATTTGAGAGAGCTTAGATTTATGGAGTTAACGTTCTCATAATTCGTAGGAAAGAAGCAACCGGATCAGCGCCTGAGAATCGCTCTTCCCGGCTGGTTTGCCAAAGTTATTGAGGTTGTTGTTTCTTGGCAGCGAGACAAACTCCAGGTAGATTGACAATCTTGGCGACAAATCAACCAATGAACATCCGGGCAGTCGTTGAAATGATCTAGCTCGCTCGAATTGATCTAATAATTAGCGACAATGTACAAAAGTCCAGAAGTACAGGTGGTTTTATTATCACGGTCTATATCAAAATTTTAATGTGGGTAGCTCTTTCTGTGCCTTAACTTCATTACATATAGAAATGATTTTTAGTTATTCACACTATATATATATGATATGGATAAATTACTATTAATATGACTAATGATTGATGGTCAATAAAGGCAGGTGTTACATTATATTATATGTTGCATTTATGGGACAAAAGGGGTGACATTCAAACAGGCAACATTTAAAATTGAAGCATTCATTTTTGTTACATAAATATAAAGACCTGTTACAAAATAATGAAACTGCAATGAAATTACACCAAATTATGTTACTTATAAGCCAAAGCCATTTGTAGCCATGCGATAACCATGTTATAGCCATGTAAGTACTATTATTATTCCATTACTGTGCTATAAGTAACCATCATCATGTTATTTTTACACTATATAGTAATTATTGTATGTTTTTATCGATAATTGTATCAATAAAATTTAGATATCAATACAAAATAAAAAAAAGTATATACGTCGAATATTAACCTTCAACAAATCTTGAATATTTGAATGAATCGAAATGTTATTCTTACGATACTGCATTACAAGCTTTGAATATAGCTTATCCAACTTTTTAGAAGTTACGGAAAACTTTTCAAAAGTGGTTTAGCAATACAGAAAGTATAAATGCAACTGTACCCAAGAGGTTACTACCGCTTTTTGCAACGTCTTTGAACAGGTGAATTCAATTCGGTCGTTTCTTCGTTATATTTATTGTTTTTGCAAACTACCGAGTAGTCGCCCCTGCAGGGGTTGTTAGTCGTAAGAACTGGTTCGTGCTTCTTTCTGTAAATGTGAGAAAAAGTAAACGACTTGGTCTCATTTTACTTTACCGTTGACATTACGGCGTCTACCTTCAACTGAATAATTATGAACTTTTCAATATGTTTCTGTGCTTTTCATCTTTTCATCTTTTATATACTAAACCAATAACGCTTGAAGCGCTATAAAAATGGTTTAATAATTACAGTATTTTGTAAATTGACTTTGAAATAAATGAAAAACTTTATTTCATGAAAATGATTAATTATTTAATTTATATTAGCTATTATGAAATATATTTTTATTCAGAAGTCAACAGATTATTGCAATCGATAGATATCATTGAAAGTAAGAATAAAGAATAATTAAGTGAAGGACTTTTAAATAATCGTAGGATCACTAAAAAGAAAGAAAAAGATTTTAGTAGTTTATAACAAATATAATCTTTTCTCAACAATGTACACGACATATAATGAAACGTTTCGTCGACTGTTGATAATTATATAACGATTATTAAAATCGTTTATTTTGATATGCCACTATATACAATAAAAACATTGTTTAATATTTTAACATACATAATGTTTATATTCTTACAATTACAAATTATATATTTAAAAATTTCTGCACATTATAAAATAAAACTACAAATATATAATGAGATATGGAACTTTTTTTTTATTTTTTGACAGAATCAGTGATTATTAGAGATTTATAAAAATAAATAATATTAGTGAAATATGAATCGATATTTAATTTTAGACATACTTAATAGTTACATAATAGTGGATCATAATCTCTTGGGATCATATAAAACTTATAACTTATACGTGTACAATTGCCGCCATTACAATTAAATAAAGAAACCTTTTTCGTGACATTATTAAAAAAATCGATAATACAAAAATATTTCTATAGATAAAATATATATATCACGAAATCAAATTACACCATTTTTGTTTCACTGTAAACAGACATAATTTTGAAATTTCGATGTATTTTTTTCTTCCTAATTTCATAACAGGATACAGTTTAATATGAAATTCATCAATTTTGAATATAATAATTAAAAATACTATTTAAAATATATGATTTATAAAATAAATTCGTCAAAACTCGTTGGCACAGAAAAATTTTCACTTTTATTACGCATGAAACTTACTAATATTCAAAAAATACTACAGAAACCATCGATACAGTTTTACCTTTTAATCCTAGATATCGGTATATGGGATTGCGAACAATTTTTTTTTTCAACGTAAAGTTTAAAGGGATGAAGATTGAAACTTTTAAATTTATTAGTTCGTTATAAATTAATAATATTAAATATATTTTTAAAACAAATTTTTTCAACTATTATGAAGTGTAATTAATTATGAAATGTTGATAAATAAAAATAACATGGGAGAAAGTTCTGATAGATCAATAATTCACGTTTACGTGATTTTTCTATGGTCCAGGGTTAAGAATTAATACAAAGATATGTTCAAAATTTTATCGTTGATAAATATATTTGACCTGAGCATAACCAACAAATAAGTTTAAGTTCTTTGTTCTGACAAAATAAAACCAATGAATTGGTCATTTGTTTAAAGGCTTTTAATAATATGTTAGTCATCGATATTTTTTCTCTGTATATAATAATATTATAATCAAATATTGATATTTTTCAGTTTGTATAATTCCATAATATAAAATGATTTAGTTGACAACACGTAGATTATATATTCAAAAGCTATTGTAAAAAATAGAGTAACCAATGATAAAGTTTAAATTTTGATTTGCGGTTGATTTTGAACGTTATTTCATACCTGTTAAATATTGTTTATTAAAAAAATCGAAATTCAGGGTTTTATTTATTCAATTATTGGTCTTATTCATGGTATTTCAGTCTATATGAGTCTATTAGAAATTCATACAAAATATCTATTTTATAAATTTTTTCTAATTACAAATATATTAACATTCAATTATATTCATCTTGCTGTTAAATTGTTTATTTGAAACTCTCTTGGTACACAAAAATACGCGCGAAGCATTAAACCTAATATCGAACAGTGTATTGATGTTCTGTTCATTTTGCAATCCCACTTATTTCGCTTTACAAAGTGCACTTCACGGAAAGCACTTTCGGAGATTTAGGAATGCTTTAACATACATTTGGATCTATCGAAATACTTTAAAAATCTCACAAACAAAAACAAATGTAACATTATATGTCCTACTCCAATTTATGAGTTAAAATTGAACATTTGCTTATAATTGTTCAAAATGAAATATGATAATAACATATTTAAACGAAACAAACAACAAAATGAATGTAAAAAAATGAAAAAAAAAAAAAAAAAATAAATAAGAGGATTTTGACCCGAAGATTTGTCAGAGATGGAGATACTTCAAATTATCTCCGATCAAATCGGTGTTTTAATTCTAAATGTAATGAACAATTCTTTATTATATATTTTTTAGGAAAGAATAACGATTTTTGATTTATTTATTTTAGCTAGTAATTGAAAATAGTTTTATTTTTGATATAATTTCGTACATAAATTTTGCTTATTCTACTTTTTTTAAAAAATAATATAATGTATTTCGTATAGTAATATCCAATCAAATAAAGATATAAAAAAATCATTTCTTTTATCTAATGGTAAGGATGTATTAAACTTATCTATTGAGAACTAAAATTTTAGAAGAAGTTATTACTT
>JABFQD010006029.1:0-10161 GCA_022817045.1 Psix sp. ZL-2020
GCGATAAATCGTTAGAATGTGAAAACTGTGAACGATATTTTATGCTAAAAAATTAGCAAACTCTTTGCTCGAATAGAATTTGCGTTCACTGCTTCTAATTGATATAAAAGATTCCCTTTAACAAAACAAACCAAAATTGGGAAAAACACTTGAAAACTAAACACTAAACTGAACTCAACAAAACTAGATGAGGGTGCAAAATTCATTTTCAGCCATTTAATCGTTCCAAAATTTGGCGCAATAGTTTAAAATAATAAAACAAACTATGTGCCAAATTTCCAGATGCGTAGGTGGAGTAGAAACAATTTTCGACCTCCAGCACAGTCGAAATGGACAAAATTTTTCGAGATAAAAATCTTTCCTAGGTGCGAAAAATTATTTCTAACTGTCCAATCGATTCGGAATTTCGCGCCATAGTTAAATTTAATAAATCAAACCATGTTCCAACATGCCAGATGCGTGGGTAGAGTATAAAATATTTTCGACCCCTAGCACAGTTGCGTTTGACACAATTTTTCGACGAAGAAAATTGGTGCAGGTGCGAAAACTTTTTTCCACTTATGCAATCTGTCTGAAATTTTGCGCTATAGTTCGAATAAATAAGTCGAACCATGTGCCAAAATTTCAGATGCGTAAGTAAAGTGAAAAAAATTTTCGACTCCCAACACAGTCGATTTGGACAAATTTTTTTCGAAATGAAAATATGTCCTATGTGCAAAAATTTTTTTCTACTCGTCCAATCGATTTGAATTTCGCGCCATAGTTGAATTTAATAAATCGAACCATGTGCCAAAAATGCAAGATGCGTGGATAGTGTAGAAACTATTCTCAACCCCCATCACAGTTGCGTTTGACACAATTTTTAGAAATGCGCAATGACATAGATCTTTGCTCGTAATAATTTGCATAAGCAGATTTACTACAAAAAATTTAATAAGCATAATATTCTGGGTCGTTTTTGAATTCCGAGCTGTATCAAGTTTAACCAATGTCGTTATTCAACAAACTCGACGGCGCTCGTGTCGCCTAAACAGCAGTGCTTTTCATTTTAATAATGTTTTCTTCTTGTACTATAACTTTTTCTTTGATTTGTAATTCTTTATCTTTAAAGTTGAAGTGAGTACAAATTATTAATTTATTTCCATGAACTAAGCAAAGAAGATTTTACGAAATTCTTTTTTTCATAATTTCAAGACAAATGATCGAAACACGTTTTATGTAAAACAATTACATTAATTTTTTTTACTTTGATATGATAATGCATAGAAGTGGTGTTTTTCTCCGTTGTATTATTCATAAAGTTTTGTAGTTTTCATATATAAGTGAATTGAACATCTAAATTTTTTTTTTCAGCTAAATCATAATGTCAAGAAGAGTTAAGGATCTTGAATTGAAAATCGCTTTACAGCGTGAAATTACATCTAAAATCTTAAATAAAGATCAGAATTTTTTGAAGGTATATTGCAATTTATTCGTCTCATCATTTAATCCTTTATTATATAATTGTCGATGGTTTGACGCTTTCAGTCTATAGTCGTCCCGGGTAAAGGACGTGCAGTCATTGCACAAAAAAATTTTAAAAGAAATGATTATGTAGTGACATACGAGGGCGAATTATTAACTTATAACGATGCTCTGATTCGAGAAGAAATTTATTCACAGAATCCAAACATTGGTTCATATATGTTTTTTTTTACATATAAAAACAAAAAACTATGGTAAGTTTTTGATATAGTTGTGTTAATTTCATATATTATAAGACAGCTTATATATTGAATAATTAGTTCAGCACACCTAGTTTAAGATCAAATCTCGTATAGACTTTTCAATTTTTTTTAGTTTCCAAGTTTACGTTGGTTGACAATTTTAAACTTTGTTTTAGAATATTTCTTCACGAGTTCACTATTTCATTTTTCATTTCAGCGTGGATGCGACCAAAGAAACAAAATATTTAGGAAGACTAATTAATCACAATATAATCGGCAATGTTAAGCCTATAATAAAATGTATAAACAACGAACCAAAAATAGTATTCTTTGCCAAAAGAGATATAAATAATGGTGAAGAAATACTTTTCAATTACGGAGAAAACAGACGGCATATAATTGCCAACTTACCGTGGTATTTAGACAAGGGTAAGTTAAAAAACGCTTTCGTTACGTCTTATTTCGAAAGACATTCCGAATTAACACAAATTCGGAGAACTTAATTTAAATCTTAACTGACTTTAAATAAAATTCTCTTTATAAAATATGTTTTAAGCATTAATTCTTCGTTGATATAGGTACACAAGCAGAAGAAATAAGCGTAATGAAAAAACGAGAAAGCAGACCAGAAGAGTCATTTATATATAAGGTTCATTGATAATGATTAAATAATAACCTATAGTAAAGCTTAGAATTCGGATTTAAAACAATGTAGAACAATTTTTTTTCCAGAGTTCTTTTAAAGGTGATCTTAAGACTTATTCAATTGCAAAGACACGTAGCAGAATATATACGATCGAAGTATGACCATCTACCTCTAATAATTTACATATACATAGTATAAATTCATTATTAGTTCACCATTCTATATAGTGACAGGACAGAAAAATTGAAATGTTATTTCGTAAGCGAATAATTCCTAATAATAACATTATAAGTAATATTACTTTCTTTGTGTTTTGTAGATTTTGATCGAATGTTACTGTGAATGCATCCAAGTAAATCAAATCGTCACTTCAGCAAAAAGATGGCTAATTCAAACTATAAAAGAAAGATTATCAGAACATGACAACGTTCATATAAGCGTTATTGTTTAGACCGATTAAAAAACTATCTTAGTTTAAGATTTAATAAATATAAGTTTATAAACATAAATGTGTTTCCTTACTTTTGAGTTATTACTAAAAACCTTTTCATTAAATGACCTAGTGTCTACAGTAACAGCTCTTTATGAATTATTTATTTCCATTTTTTTGGACAAAACTTATGTAAAATCAGTTTTAATTATTGAAAATATTTACGTTTAAAACACTTTTGAAAAACCTTAACATACTTAATCAATCGACATCACTGTAGATGAGATTTTGAATATTTCCTTAATTATGATCAGTATTTTTGAAATAAAATTCTGAAAAAATCAAACTTTCATTCCTGCATAAGCTATAAGAATTATTTATAATGTCTATAAAAATTTTAATTTAATTAAACGGTATTAATAGAATGTTATGAAAAATTATCAATATTTTTCATTGTCGGTAAGTTATCGGTAACTCAACTAAACTAGATGGGGATAAAACTCATGAAAATTTCATTTCATTTATTTTATGATTACGTTATAAGCAGCCATTTCATACATTTATTTTTCCACAAAAAGTATAAATTATTGAAAATACATTAATAATTCATCATGATTTATATATGGTTTTTTTGTATACTTTAGACTAAGAATTCGTTTATTCATTTATGATTTTTGAAGATTTTAAAGTAGTTTTTTCATGTTTTATATATAAAATGTTTGGATATTCATTTTATTAATTCATTGTTTTATTTTGCAAGTCTAATTGTTTTCTCTAGAAAACTGAATTTTCTTACCATCGATGGTTTTTGAATTGCGCGCTATATTGAATATAACCAGATCGGACATTTTGTAATCTTGATGGCGCTTCGCGTCGCCTTAATACCAGTGCTCCTCACCGATGTAACCTCGCCAGTTAGTAGTATATTGTGATTCCTGCGTCACTAATACGAATACAATTTTCAAGGTCATTGAAAAATATGGAAAAATATTATAAGACTTTTTCATTGTTTATATCGGTCTTGTAGAATTAGGTTCACTTACAAACCAAACTTTGAACACTGAGTTTCATTCATGTAAGTTTTGTACTATGTTTTAAATTTTAAGCTTATAGTTAACGTAGATATTATTGTCGTTCAAATAAGTAACGTATTCGTTTTTAAAACATTTTTGCCATTATAGTTTTAAAATAATTCAACGCTGTTTTTTATAGCTTTATGTACCTATTATTAAGAATTTTATAATCTTGTTTTGATTTTATTATTTATTTTTTGTTAGAATTTTTTCGCAATCTTTTATAAATAAAAAACTATGTTCTACTCTTTAAATAATTCTACGAATTTAATAGTGACAAAAATACAGACCTTATGTATTAACAATAGATTAAATCTTGATTTTTGCTCTACCTACTATGATGAATCTAGAGGAAAACATTCGATTAAACTGAATGAAATGATTTTCTAATACGCAAGAATATATAATATTCCGACTTTTTTTCAAAAATAATGGTCTTTAATAACATATCTCTTAAAAGTTCTAGTCATTTGTAGTATTTTTTTTTATACATTACATTACAAAAAATTTCATAAATTGTCATTGCTTTATTCTGCAAAAATTATTCGCGACCATGCGATTGACTCAAAAATGCTTGCGTCGCCTCGGCACTGAATTTTTCCATTGTTTTTACAAGCCTATAATATTTTAATGTAATCCCGCCTTTCTAATTTCTCACTGTTTTCAGATTTTTTTCAGAACGTTTTAATCATGAGTAACACTGATAAAATCACTAAGCAGTATCAGCATCATTATTTGATTGAGGTAACTTTCATTATACATTATAACACGACATTTTATTGCATTTAATATTATTTACTTTTCTAACAAAATTTTTTTAGATCAGCCTGCAGTTCAACTGTTCATGCTTAAACATCAAAAGGCACTTATGTTTTGGATGTAATACTTTGATTTCGAGACTTATGAACAGCTTACGAGACATTAAGTCTTATCAAGATGATGACAATAAGGAGGTGACTCTTTACCATAGAATAGAAGAATTTCTAGAAGATCCTGCAGACCCACTATATTTGCGGCTATCGACATGTTGCACAAGTTATAAAAATGAAAATTGTGTAAAATTGGCGAAATCGAAGGTAATTAACTATTTTATTACTCATTAAAATATTGTAATAAGACCTAATATTTTTATCTTAATTCCTTTATTATAGGGTAGCAGCAAGATTTCAACATCCGAAAATGAGATTGACCCTGTTCAAAGGGACCAAGCTGCTGAAATTGAAAAAAATAAGGTCGAATCTTATCCAGAAGCAACAACTCCTCGTTTGCCCGAAACTGCAGAGATGACGGATGTGAACCAATTATTACAACAATCTTTAGGAGAATCACAAAAACTAAATGACGAATTAAATCATCTCTCATCTCTTAAGGCCGAAGCAACAAACCAATTCAAAGGGCTATGTGCAGAATTGAATAAAGCTCTTGAAAAATCAAAACAAACAAAAAGTATTTCAGATTGTGATAAGGTTCAATCATTGATTACAAGTGTGGAAGAAATGAATGTTACATGCAAACACTTCGAGGAAAGTTTAGCTGAATTGTCAGCGAAAAAATTAAACATGGATTTGAAAATTAAAAAATTGAAACTAATAGCATGTTCTGCCCTAAAAAAAAAATAAATGTAACTGTTTAAAATGATATTCTAACTGTTAAATTAGTGTAACTGTTTGATCGTCCGTATAATTATAGTGAACATCGTATTATTTTTTTACTAATGAGATTATGAAAAAACATGGAAAATAATTATATGATTATGTATTCAATAAAGGTATTTTATATTTCTGTATAAAAAGACTTCATTCTGTTTCCCTAAACTTCTCTCGTATCAGCATTTAAGTATAACAATATTAATTGGATAGATTTTTTTATTTTCGGAAAGAAAACCTTAAAAATAAATAATACGAATTCGAGCTTTGAAACCAAAACTTCGTTAGTATTTTTAAGGCATTTTATTTTTTCTTTTACAAAAATCAACAGCTTATAACGTTAAGTTTAGATAGGTCTTTTAACGATGAACAGTCTCAACTAGAACGACGCTTCTAGATGTAATGCGATCTTTTGATTTGTTGAATTGAATTATGTAACGAATTTGAAAATGATATAAATTTAGTTTTAAAAAGTTGAATTTGTGCAATTTTCAATGAATGAAGATAAGTTCCAATTGAAATTTGCACTAGAATTAATTTCATTTTCCGTATATATTATTTCTTGTGCAGGTGCGACATTTTGTCGAACTAACCTAAACTGAGCCCGAAGGGCAAAGTTTTTTTTTAACTATCCGATTGGTCTGAAATATGGCGCCACAGTTTAAATTAAAAAATCAAATCATGTGCCGAAATTCGCGACCCTTAGCACCGTTGCATTGCACTGTTTCAGAATTAGAAATTTGCGATTAATCGTTGCACTGTGCGAACTAGGGACGATGTTTTTTTTCCAAAAATTAATGAGCATTATGCTTCAAATTAATATGCGAAAATTATGCTGATAACATATAGAAGATTCCCTATAAAAGAACTGACAAAACTAACATAACAAACCAGAATTGGAAAAACGAAACTTAAAAACTGAAGAGTGAACTAAACTCAACTAAACTAGATGAGGAAGCAAAATTTTTTTCTACTTAGCCGAAATTTCTCAAATTTCGCGCCATAGTTTGAATAAATAAGTCAAACCATGTGCCAAAATTTCAGATGTGTAGGTAAGGTAAGAAAAATTTTCGACCCCCAGCACAGTTGAAATGGACAAAATTTTTTCGAGATAAAAATCTGTCCTAGGTGCGAAAAATTTTTTCTACCTGTCCAATCGATTTGAAATTCCGCGCAATAGTTAAATTTGATAAGTCGAACCATGTGCCAAAATGCTAGACCCGTGGGAGGAGTAGAAAATATTTTCGACTTCCAGCTTAGATGTGTTTGACACAATTTTCAGTATTTCGGAATGACATAGATATTTGCTCGTAATAATTTGCATGAGCTGAATTTTTTCGAATGTAAAAAATTCAACAAGAAAAAAAAATTAATATGCCTAATTTCTGGATCGTTTTTGAATTTCGCGCTTTTTCAAGTTTAACCAACCCCGTTATTTGACAAACGTGACAGCGCTCGCGTCGTTTTGATATGTTTACTTACCGCTGTGATTCAACGTTGCCAGTTCGCAGTGTATGGCCGGTTTCGCGCTCATAACATCACTTTGGGTTTGAAGGTCATTCAGTTCGGTTTTTTGAGATTCTGCATTGTTTATATGTGTGTAGTGTTTATGATTGTTGAACCTCGGTTAAAACGTGCGTTTTATGTAAGTTTTTTATCCTTTTTTATTTTATCATTGGGATAATAAATAAATAATTAAATTTGCATGAAATATTTCAGAAATTTTTTAAGAAAATGTAATAAATTTATATCAAAGCGGTTTGATAGGCTGTATTCATATAGTGTTTATCTAAAGTTCTCCTACTTATAGATTAATGTTGTTAATTGTATTTAGTCAAATTCATTTAGTCGTCCTTACAACGACTGTAATTTCTCATACGTTTGTTTATTTTCTTTAGAAAAAGCTTTCATCATGAGTGATAACATTGCATCCAATCATCCTGTTTATCAACAGCACACGATAAATGTAAGTGATCATTACTTTTTAATTATGATGAAAAAAATAATTCTTGCAACGATTTTAAATTATATACTTATACAAATTTAATATTTTGTAGATTCTCGTTCGCAGCGATTGCGATTGTGAAATCGTCAATCACAAAGTTCTATATCAAACAAATAGTTTTGTAACTGAATTAATGAGCAGATTTCGCTCGCTTACGTTAACGGACAATTATGACCGCGAAGATGTTTGTAATTATCATCGATTGGTAGACTTTATTGAAGATCCGCTGAACCCGTGTGTAATAAGAATGGTATTTAATTGCACTGCGAATGAAAATCAGGTAATTATTTGCAAATTCTATCGATAGATCCACAGAGAGTTTTAATATTATTTAAATCGCTTAATACAGCATTATAAATTGATAATAGAAGGTTCTGATTGTTAATTATATCATTTTAGCATGAAAAAGAATCGTCTCATCGCACAGACACGACGGATGAAAATACCGCGGAAGCAGCCAATTCCAGATGTAAGAATTCTCAAATCGAAGAAGGCAATTTGAACAATGAATTGTGTGGTGGGGATGAAGGAAGTAGCATCGACACAGAAGAAGCAAATTACCCTATACAAAATACTTCTTCCGAAAATAAAGAAAATAGCTTCGATCTACAATCGAATGACACTATAGAAAATACTTCTTCCAAAGAAGAAGTTTGTTCATCGTATGATGATTTATGCTCAAAAGTAGCAGAATTTCTTAAGTCAGCTGAAACCTCTGGAAAACCAAACGACGAACTAAAACTAAAAAAAATCAAACAAGTTGTGTCGTCGCATGAATCACTTTCGTCATTCGATGAAAAAATCAACACCGATTCTCCAGATGAGAAATTTGATGAAAAAAAATCGACTGAAGAAGAATCAGATCTGCTTCCTTCTGCGTCGCTTGATGAGAGCAATAAAAAGTTCGAAATAATACTAGATTCAAATGAAATTAAAACCAAAAACCAAAATGAACCGAAATCAGAAGAAGTTGAGAAAAGACACCTTAAAAACCCGAATTTGTCAGACAAGATAAAATCTTTGTCTCTCAAACGAAAAATTGAGACAAAAGAAAATGAATCTGGTAATAAGACAAAAAAAGCGAAGTATTCTCAACTGCTTGTTCCGCCAAAATTGCAAAAAACTATGGCTAAAAACGAGGATAAAAAAACGAATCAGTTTATAGAAAAATTTATGCTACCGCATAATAGAAAAGACATCTCGAAATCAACGGATATCAAAATGCTAAAAATATTACTCAATTGCAGCAGTGTTTATGGCCAAAAAATATACAAAGAAATGTTAAAAAATTTCACCAATGAATTTCCTGTAAATTATAAATGGTCAGCTGTACGATCGCGTTATCGTGATATGGCATTAAGAGCCTTACGGCCAGATAGCGCAATACGCCAATTAGGACTTGATGAAAATTTTTGTCGATCAATAAATAATAAATTCAAAGTAACTAAAAAGAAAATTAATTTCACCACAAAAGAAGAAACAGAAAAAATAGATTCTTATATTGAAATCGACAATGATTCCAACAGTGAAAATGATACTGATTAGAAAATATTGAGTGAATAGTTTTGAAAAATGTCACAAAGAAATAAAAAGTGTAGAGCGAATCAAGAATATTAAAAAGCGACTTTTATTTGAAAAAAATATCTATATGTCAACGAAATCGAATATTGTTACGCGTTAAAAATTAAATATATGTTAAACTAGGATAATTCAGATAATACGCCTATTGAGATCATGTTTTGTTTGTTATGTAAGAAAAATTTAATAAATATAATTTTTATAAAACATCGAACAGATTACTTATTGAATAACACCTATTCCCATTCTGTAAAGCTGTTGCATCGCAAAATTTGAAAAAAAAAACTGCGATAAGTCTTTACAATGTTTAAACTGCGACCGATATTTTGTGGTAAAAAATAAGTATATAAAATTATTTGATATTATTAATTTCAGAAAAAAAAATTACTCATAACAAAACTAACATAACAAACCAGGATTGGAAAAACGAAACTTGAAAACTAAAGAGTGAACTAAACTCAACTAAACTAGATGTGGAAGCAAAATTTTTTTCCACCCAGCCAAACTTTCTGAAATTTCGCACCATAGTTCGAATAAATAAGTCGAACCATGTGCCAAAATTTCAGATGCGTAAGTAAAGTGAAAAAAATTTTCGACTCCCAACACAGTCGATTTGGACAAATTTTTTTCGAAATGAAAATCTGTCCTATGTGCAAAAATTTTTTTCTACTCGTCCGATTGATCCAAAATTAAGGGACGTTGTTTAAACTAAGAAAACATACGACGTTTCAAAATTTTAGATACGCTAGTCGAGTAGAAACAATTTTCGACCTCCAGCACAGTCGCAGTGAACTTAGTTTTCTCGAAAAAAAAAGTTGGCGCAGGTGCAAAAAATTTTTTCTACCCGTCCAATCGTTTTGGAATTTCGCGCCATAGTTTAAATTGATAAAACAAACTATGTGCCAAAATTCCAGATGCATAGGTGGAGTAGAAAAAATTTTCGACCTCCAGCATAGTCGCAGTGAACTTAGTTTTCTAGAAAAAAAAAATTGGCGCAGGTGCGAAAAATTTTTTCTACCCGTCCGATCGTTTTGGAAATTTGCGCCATAGTTTGAATTGATAAAACAAACTATGTGT
>JABFQD010006030.1:0-10161 GCA_022817045.1 Psix sp. ZL-2020
TACTTACTTTAAAACAGATTGATTAATTAGATATAATATTTTGCTTAAAAATAACAGTAATTTGAGTAAAAAATTCAGGTTGTTCAGAAAAAAAGTTGATTATATAAGTTCAAGATTAACAAACAATAATTTTCAAATAAATGAAATAATAAATTATTAGAAATTGTTAAAATTATTGAAATCAAATTTAAAATCAAAAAGTTTAAATCGATAATATCACATTTAAAATACTAGAAAGAATGAAAATATCTTCAGTTTTGTTAATTAATAGAATTGTATAACAATTTTTTGCACTAATTAGTTCTCATTTTAACTCTTGATAGAAATAAGTCAAAAATTAAATTAATTACATATAAAAAATAAAAATGTTTCTTACAGTTCCCGACTGAGACTGGAATGAGCTTCCGAACGGGTCGGAACTAGTTGCGCCGAACGCATCTTTGGCCTGATTTGATGAAAAAGGATCTTGTTCACCGAATCCATCGTGAGAATTGTTTGCATTTGAAAATGAATCTGATCGTTCCTCTTTCATCCCATTCATCTTTGAACTCTTATCTTCGTTTACTCTGCAAAAAATTATTAATAAAGAAACCAAAATTATAATTTTGTTACTTGCAATATTTTTTAATTGTTACTACAGTCCATCTACAATTATTTCATTGTTTCTTCAACTTACTCGACATCTTCTATTTCAGGATTAAAGTGTAGACTAGTATCTGGTACAATAGAAGCATCTCCCGCTGCAAGCGCGGAATCATAGAGGGCAATGGCATCTTTCATTTGCCTTTGTTGTTCCTCCAGATGAGTAATTTTTACTTTGGCTTGGCTTATTTGGAGTTGCGTATCTTGTAAATTCTTTGTCAATTCATTTAGCTGTTCTCTACTTTTCGATTGTTGCTGTTCCAACTGTTGTTCTTCTTGTTTTAAACCTTCCAATTCCTGGCGTTTTGCGTTCAGCTCCTCTTCTTGTGCGTGTAAAACTGATTCCTGTTCTTCAGCTTGTTGCCGCAATTTATCCACCTTAAAGTAATTAATGTTATAACAATCGCAATTCAATTAAAATTACAATCAAATGTTAGTAGTTAAGTTAAAATAGCTATTATTATTATGAGATTAAAAAAAAAAAGAAGATTCAATAGAATAATTTATAATTTCATAAACTCATTATTAGACATAAATATATTAATAGACATGCAAATTCTTTTGCGTTTAATCAAATGCAATATAATATCATATTATAACAAAATGCTTGAATACAGTTTTATAATGCAATATTTT
Organism: Psix sp. ZL-2020; assembly: GCA_022817045.1. NCBI lineage: Eukaryota > Metazoa > Arthropoda > Insecta > Hymenoptera > Scelionidae > Psix > Psix sp. ZL-2020. The sequence goes on from JABFQD010006030.1 coordinate 1,279, forward strand.
GTGGCGATTATTTTTAACATTAACATTGATACATATTGATTCAGATGGCGTAAATGCTCATTTTTAAATATTTACTTTTTTTATCAGTTATTATCACGTTAGTTTGAAAAGTAAAATTGTTTTTAAAGTTTATTTTATAATATGTATATTAACTATTCTATTTTTGGTACAATCAAATTTTTAAATTGATTTAGTGTATTAATAATGAATTAGTTTTCAACTACAAACGTATAAGTTTAAATTAAAATGTTAGATATAGTCAAAATATGTGATGAAATGTTAATATATTTGTATTCATGAAGCACATTCATGAATACATAAGCAATTAAAATTACGTCACAATTCATCGAATACAAGTAATAAGCATCAATTTGCTACCGTAGTATCAATATGCAGCTTAATATATTATTATTTAACACTCTTTTATTATTTAATTAATAAATTTTTTAGTTATTTAGTGCAAAAGCTGAGAGGAATTGTTGGTAACAATATTCACGTTTACAACATGCACGATGACAAAACATTTATAATGAGAATGATATGAATAAAGAAAAATGAAAGAAGAGAAAAAAATAATTCAGAAATTAAATGAAAAATGATAAATATACCTTTTCTTGTTCATCACGTATCTCCTTCGCAACATCACTCAACTCTTTATCTATTTCAGTCTTCTACAAGCCAAATAAAAAAACATTGCAAAAGAAATATTTAATACAAATTAAATGAAATCATAATTAACGTAATTGCCTAAATTGAACTAAACTAAAGAACAATAAACTTATAAAATCTAAAGGAAATTCAACACGTGTAACAATTCATTGTGCAATTAAATTCAAGGGAGTAAAAAATAAATATTAACATTTTGACTTTTAATGATGAAACCCTTAATGATGATTTTTATTATTTACAGTAAACAATGTCTATCAAAACCAATGCGAAATTTAATACCAACTTTGTTCTAGAAAGCTTGGCATTCTTTTAACTTTTCGTTTGCATTCGTCAATTTAAATACAAAGAGTTCAAATAATTGGAATGATATTTCAACAAATAAAAATAAAGGTAATAAAAATTTAAAACCAATTCGTTAATTCAATTATGGTAAAAAATGTATAGTTTAAACCACCAAACGCAAACAGAAACTCGCAATATCAAGTGCATCAAGAGAAACAAATCGATTCCACCATGCATTATTAATGTAATCAACAAAACTAGTTACATCATAAATCATATTAAATCAAGACATATCATATCAGTCGTTATAAAATTATATCCATGAATATGTACACATTGTCTAAGCCTAATGTTCATCTGCAAGCAAGCCACCAGATGGCATTGGATGACAATCCTCTTACCTGCACTTTGAGGTCGTTCAATCTTTTTTGAGCCTCGCCTTTTTGGTTTTCCAACTGTTTAAGTGTTGAAGCAAGAGTGTCTAACTCACTCTGTAAGCTTTTGATTTCTCCATTCTTGATTTTAATATCAGCTTCCTTTTGCGCTATATCTTGCTCCATGGCGCGCCTTTCACGCGCCAATTCAGCGATGTCTTTGCTTATCATATCTAATTCTGGATTCGAATATCCGGATACGTTGTTATTTTCCTGCCAACACATATAATAAAATGTTATATTTCTTTCTCACGATATAATTACATCTATACATTCAACGAATTTAATTAAAGATTTTCAAGATCTTCAATTACTGTTGAAATTGAAAAGATAAAAAAGAACGCACGATAACAATTGAAGGTTGAAAACTGCACTTTCTATTGTATTGTTTCAGTTTTTATTTGAAGTAGAAATAATGTATATAGCGAAATTGTTATTAACTTTTATGTTCGATTTATTGTTTACACGGATTTTATCGAGTGTAGGTCAAGAAGAAAAATGTTTGAATGATCTCAAGAATATAAAGTATAACGTTTTCATGAGACTACAAGGGACTTCGGTTAGGTATAAAAGAGTAACTTATAAATGGATTAATATCAAATGAATACATTAATTATTATATAATTATGATACTTTTCAAGTTTCAAGTGCAATTATTGCCCACTGTTAAAAATCAGTTACGTGGATAATTTAGTCGAATGGCTTTTCAACAGCTCGCAAAATAGTCATTTCACGAATTTTCCTGTTGAAACTTTCGACAACGTCGTTGTTGGGTCACAAGGAATTATAAATTTACATAATCTCGGTGTAACTATATCTACTTATGTTAATCAGAATCGAATGACATTTTATAAATTGTGAGAAAAAAGTAATATAATTGTAATTTCTTTTCGACACATCGAATATTTTAAGGTTGAACATTCAGGAACGTATTGGTGTATTTTCAATGAAACTTCAACACCACTAAGATATTGGCTTGACGTCGATAATGGGTCAGAACCGATTCATACTGTACACACAAATGAATCAGTGAAATCGTCTAAATTACTGAAAAAGTACAACTTGAAAATCTACTCCGAATTCACTAATTGGTCTGCTTGTTCCAAGTGCGACAAAGATGGTGAAAAAATACGTTATGGTTATTGTACTATCATATCAACTGAAAATGGTATCTACCACAACTCTAAACAACATTCGAAGTTGAATATTGATTATTTCGAGACTTTTGAAAATGAAGGTAAAAATATATTGTACAAAATTACAATTTATAACAATGTACAACTGTACTGACAAATACTGTTTGTTCAAATAAAGATTATTACTATGATGATATCGGGGAAGAAAGAGAAAACAAAAGAGAAATCAAAGAAAAAGAACTCGATTTTATAAAAGATGATATCGATGATTTTATTCAAAATGAGTTTCCGAAATTTCAAAACAAATTGCCCTGCAGGTCACGATACACTCCAGTGATGATGCAGAATTTACCGGACATCAAAGAACGCAAAACAGAGATTATTAAAGAAGCTTGTCGAGTAAGTGAAATTCATTGAAACAAACATGAATGAGGAAAATTCAGAATTAATGGATAAATTCTGCAATCGAAGTTAGAAAATTATATAATCGAACCATGTTGTTAATAATGTGAAATTGGTTATGCAATTTAAGTGATGATTAAGTATACGAACGATTTAGAGAACTTAATTTATTGATATTTTTATAGGTGGCATGTAAGAAAAATAAGATATTTGAGGTTCGCGATAAATACGGTCGGCTTTTGGAAAGAGCCAATAATAGTGCCGGGATATTCTCTATAATTCAAGGCATACCAGAAGCCATTCCAATGCCGGTCCGAACTACTTTGTACAAAGAATTCGATACCTCTTGTGAACTCAAGTGCCCTGGGTGATCAATTCAATTTTGTAAAATAATAACAATCATATTTTCATTTAGTTTGAAAAATGTCAACCAATTATCAAACTTAATTTTTATCAATATTTATTTCCGGTAAAAAAGCTCACATTCCGAAACACCTATAATTTGGAAAATGGGAAAAAGAAAATTGATTGAGTTGAACAAATTATCAACTGATCGAGTATTCGTAGACCAGCGTGGACATGTTATTTTCAAAAAACTACGATACTCTGATAGCAATATTTACAGGCAAATTTAACTCTCTAATATTATATCGTCGATTACTCATTGGCGTAAGATAAATTCTATTTTATCTTGAGTAAAGCGTCGACAGATAAATTTTCAGTTGCTGGCAGGAAAACAAGCTTTCTGGAACAATCCGATTAAAAGTGACGAAGGAAATACAACTCAAATATGACAGCCATGTAGTTTTGTTCGTTGCCATTGTCATTTTTAGTGTCTTTTTATTCATATTTTGTCGAGCTTTCCTAGGTCGCAATCGTTTCACTAAGCATTAAATGTGACGTTGATGTTTTAAAAGTATAGTTATTAATTTATTTGAATCTAATTTATGCTAATTATAATTTAAATGGAATTGATACCAAAATGAACTTACCACAGCTCCTTCTGTGGGTTTCCTCATCGACGGAGGAACCATTTCTGGTGTTAAAGTAGGCGGTGGATCGTTACCCTTAAGCTTCTGTTTAATAAGCCACATTGCGAGAGCAAATTGTTCTTTATTCAGTTTACCGCTCTGATCAGTGTCACACAATCCCCTACAGGAACATAAAAAATCTACCGTAATTTTTTTACGACACATAAGTGTTCAGTTGATTGAACTTTTGTATAAATTTGTTATAAATTAAACGATTTTCTAAAACCATATTCATTCAAATTAAAATTTTAATTATTCATTTTATGTATATTCAATAAAATGTACCAAATGTCTGCTAAAACTGCCTGCGGAAGGCCACTTTGAAGGAAGACATCTTTAATTTCGCCACCGGAAACAAATCCGTCCATATCCAAATCGGCTTGCAAAAATAATTCGTCTGCAGCTAGTTGTTCTTCTGCGGAGACAACCCATTTTTGTGTCACTGGTGCAGGAGTCGCGGCGAGCGGTTGCTATAAATTTAACACATATAGATTTACAAACATTTATAAAATAAAAAGATCAACGATTAATGATAATGTATTGAGTTAGAATTAACGCTTGACAGAGTTTGTTACTGCACATATGTATTGAGTTTCAAAATGATTAAAAATGAAGATTATGATTACTAACAACCAGAACATTCGAAATCGGAGGAATGGCTGGTGGTGGACCAACAGTAACTGGTTGCATTCCAGGAATGGGTGTAGCAGTGGGTTGTTGCGTGATAACAACATCTTTTCTTTTACCAGGAGGCATCAATTCTGGTGGTAAAACACTCGGAATCGCGTACTTTTCTAAAGCCTTGTATACTAAGTGCATAGCCTACAAAAAATGATTTGTTAGTTGTTATTACACAATGTTTTATGATTATATGTCTTCTGCATAATTAAGACATTTTTTAATTAATATTCATACCCAAGATTGTTTTATATTTTAATTTTGCTTTCAAATAAACGACATGGTTTTAGTTTAATTTTAAGACGATTTTTTATATTAGGTATTGTATAAGAAAATTATATATCCACGTAATACATAAATTTATACATTTATGTATAATAACAATAATTTTAAATTAATATATAATGAGCAGGCATTTTTTTATTATAGATTATTTTGTAGTATATTATTAAGTAAAATATTTACTCTTCATTCCATTAGTACATAATGAATTTATTATATAATGTTAACAATTTGTGTTTTGAAAAGTATTATATATATATCAAGTACAGAATCTGTATATAATTTTAAACAAATATGAAGTAGTGCTCTAAAAACAGTATTATAAATTGCAAATTTCAAACAGTAATTTCTATTTAATATTACATTAAGTAAATATCTATTCAAAATTAAGCTCTGTACACAGTTATAGTTATAAATTTAGAAACAAAGAAATAAATGCTGATTCGAAATAATTATAAAAGAGTGGAATAACGTTGATTTTACAAATTACAGTTTCTCCTTATGTCAACACACTTCAATTAACTATTAATAGTTCGCTGATAACATTTCCCTCAAAAACAATGATTTTGTGGAGTTATGGTTGTGATATCGCCATTTCCTTACTATATCCTCAGTTTTATTAATTCTGAGGTTAAATATTAGCTTTGCTTATATATAATACATACATAGTTTCATTAAATACAGTAATATATTATTTTTTCTACGTCACTTGTTAAGATGATTATGGTTTCGTCAATAAAATATAGGAATTTAATTTAATACCATTGATTTAATAAAGTAAAATAAATTTAAGACATATTTTGAAAAATATAACACATAATTCTTCTATTTTAAGAGAATCATAAGAGATAATTTTGGAAATATATCTATTTAAACGTGATTCAAGAAATACCTTAATTAATCAACGTGAATTATGGGGCAAAAAATTGTCCATACTTACTACAACGAACTCGTGTCTATCCAACATGCCGTCTTTATCCATATCAGCAAGATCCCATATTTTACCAAGGGTTTCCCTCGGTAATTCGCTGCGCATCAGAACACCCTTCACTTTATTCCCTGGAATATATCCATTGGTCGGCTGGAGACTGTCGAAAAGTTGATCGTACTTGAGCCTTTCGGTTGGATTAATTGACCAATCCCCATTGTTAACCGATGCGATCAATGGTTGTGCAGGAACGGCTGGTTTTGGAGTTGCTTTCTGTACTATTTTTGGTAATTCACCCTGAAATTTGATTCAGAACATAAAGTTTATGAAAAAATTCAAACTGCCTCCCCAAGTGTATTGAATACAAAAATCATCGTACTCGATACGAAATAGTTACAACTACGACTGAAACACAATCCATTCTATATGTACAATATTTCATTTCCATTAATTTCTCTATTCATTTGTCGGTTTTTATAAATATTTATTTAAATAATTTCTACGGTATGATAGCAGGCATCAGTTGATTGTAAAAATACAATTATTTTTAGGTTGTTTTTCATTCATTAAGATTACCATCTTCGGAGGGTTGAGGTCCATATTAATGTTGGCCATGCTAAGGTCATGGCCTTGTTGCACCAGAGCGCACAATTTGAGCGCCACAAAAAGTCCAGGTTTGTCGAGCTCGCCCCGAGATTGGGGGTCTGCCATGTCCCAGATCTTGCTGAGAATGACATCGCTGAGCTGCGACTTCTTGAGAAACTGTGCCGCTTCCAAAGCGCCGATCCGCCCAACGCCCTTTGGATCGACCTGCAATGATTATCGATTCGTTTAGTGCATGACAGATGGATCACACGTTTGACACGAGAGGTCGAACAATATTTTACCTGCTTGTAATAGGCTTCGTAGATGGCGGCATGGCTTCCAGCCACCTGAAACATGACGATCAATTAATATCCAAGAATTTTTGTTTATCTATAATAATTGATGACATTTTAGTTTTATCCTTAAACAAACGAATTCAAAAAAAATCTCTCTCGTTTATATTCACCCTCAGATTAATAAATTCGATATCTTTCCAAGGTTATTTTTATCTGCCGTTAGATAAAAGTGAAGTTGACTATCAGAAATAAATAGCTTATCAATAAGTAAATAAGTTAATTAAATTATTTTGAAATCAGCGTTGCTTTTATTCAAAGTAATATAAAAATGTATTTTCTTTTCGGCTTGAAAAGATGATTTCAGGCGTGAAAATAAATACTAACGCAGAGGAGATGTGCGAGATAAACAAAGATGAACAATAAAGACTGTCGTGAAAAGCGGCTGTTTGCATGGACAAAAGAACTCAGTTGCGTTAGACGAAGTAGCTTTTTTTCGCGGCCTGTTTCTTTGTTAAACAAAGCTTTAAATTGGAGTTATAATAATAACAAAAAGTATTTGCAATTTGTTTCGACCATACCAGACTTTCAACCTGTGAACAACCTTCACGATCGAGATGATCATGAGATAAAGTTCTGCGAACGATGATAAACCAATAGATCTAAACGAACGATTTCGTCATTGATAATGAAACAAGGTCAACTCATTAAAACTCATTATCGCCGAACCTTGCGATGACAAATTAAAAATAACGCGAAAGAGAGAGACAGAGCAAAAAAAATACATCTTTGCAAGACTTTTTTTATTTAAAACTGCTTGACGTCGCGTGACTCGAACGAAAGACGCAGCTTAATTGCGGGGTAAAATGTGGCGCCGAAACAAACAGCCGCCCCGAATAGAGTTGACCTCAAATCGACAACAATCCTGACAAAAGCAATGTGACTATCAACCGCGATTTCTAAGTAGAATCGACATTTTATAACATATTTGAAAACAACCTCGGGCATTGACAGAAATAAACACCGACAATGTCATTGCGTGTCAGCGGATGTCGCGACCGAGCAGGTCGCGTTTTGAGGTTAACGCGATCCCAAAATGGTTATTCGCGTTTCAAAACTCTATTGAGTCTACAAGGTCTACAATATCGGACTAGAAACCCGTTAATGAGATGAAAAATCGTGTTATTTGCGAACGAAAAGGCAGACCGAGATAGGATTTCGGGCGCGTCATTGGGAGCGATTTTCAGGGGGGAGGCAGGGAAATTTTGAGGGGGATTTTAAGGAAAACGTAGGGAGCGGGTTCATGTATTGTTGAGACCCCGGGCCCAGTTGTCCGGGGCCCAAAAAGCACATTTACCTGTGTGGGTGACGGCAGAGCGGCCATACTTGTGTTGGACTCGAGCTTAACCAATCAGGCACCCAATCGATAGCACGTCATTTTAACGATTTCGCACCGCATCTTACTCGGCGAACTGGTCGAGGAGTAATCGCTCGGTGCCGACGTCAGCCTCGGCGAGGCGCTTCTCTATCCTCCTTCGATGACAAATGCTAATTCAAAGTTCAGATGCCGCACACCATACGTTCTTTGCGCTCTCGTTGGCAGACTACTCGCTCCACTCACTACGGGATGCGCTCGATGCGGCGTGCGCGACACTCAATTGCCGCCGCCGCCGATGGCACTGACTCTTTTAGCCGTCACTCGTCATATTCGAATCATCATTATATGCGTATGCAAGACGCGCATACTAAATCGATTATGATCTAATGTCAATGAATCTTGTTAGGTTTTAATTTTAAAAAATGGAGAATAAAATATGCTTTTATGCCACGTTTTAACTGCGTTCTATTTCAATGAAAATCAGATTCAAACAGATACAATTATTAAAACAAATTATTTGTTATAGTTTTTAGTCTTTTGTAATAATAAATATTAGATATTAGATAAATTTATGTTAGGGTTTTTATAGGATTAATTATTTATGTTTTTTAGGTCAAATTAGAGTTCATATAAGAGCGAATTGATTTGAGTAGGTATTTGAATGAAAAGAGATACTGAATATTTACAAATTTAGTTATTATTTGCGCTTTTTCATGTTGTTGTATTTTATGTGATTAGAATTGGCTTTACATATTGAATTAAAGTTATCTTAAAAATTATTATTC
>JABFQD010006031.1:0-10160 GCA_022817045.1 Psix sp. ZL-2020
TTAGTTTTTATAAATTTAACATTATTGACGAAAAAAAAATGTTACGCGAAAGCAAAATTGAAATGTCAATATATGCATTTTTGTTATACAATTAATCCTGTATTTTGGAATTCATTTAATTTTTTAAATTTTAAAATTATCAATGATGACAGTCAATTCTAAATATAACTCATGTTTATATTTCAATAAAGTTGATTCATTTTTTGTGTTCGTCGTAAGTTCAATATTTATATTCTGAATAATATTACCGTGAAACCAATTGTGAAGTATGATTCTATTTCTCTATTGTGACACTCCAATAGAGTTATCATGGGTAACTTTCGGCATCAATAACGAAACTAGAAAGTTTAATTGTCGTCCTACATTGAATTATGCATAAATAAAAATTGTTTCAGATCTGATTGTGTGCAAAGAGTGTTACAGTTGAAGGTCGATTCTTTTTCTTCTTGCTACTTGTTTTCATCAAAATGTTAGTAGATACTAATCCTCGAGGACCATAGACATAAAATCAGCAATTTATTAGCAATAAAGTTTTTATATTTAAGCGAGGTTTACATTTTTATTTTACGTTTAATTAATGCGCCAAGAGTTCGAAGGAATGTTTTGACGTTTTTTTTTATCGATTTCGAAATATTCCATTTTGAAATCGATTCTCAATGTTTTATCATTACTAACATTTTTCTTCAATTAGATTTAATGTTCATTATTAAATGACATGTATCCAAAAACGCGTTAATAATTATGTTTTAATTTGTTATAAAAATTAATGCATTCATCAATTCAGTAAGTGCAACATAAAACAATGTTATCTAACAAACATATCGTAAATCAATTATTTCATAATAAATGTCACAATTTATGGCGGGTTTTTTTACATGATATATATCAAAGTATTGAAATTTTTCATATTAAACCTAATATATATATATATAGTCTAATATGCAATTATATATGTTGCATATACGACTGCATATATATTACAAACATGAAACCATATATGACACTATTAATATCGCATAAAAAATGTATGTAATTTTCCTCTGTCTATTTGATTATCAAATCAAAAATTCAATTTGAAAGTTCTCACTGGAAACAATGTTTACCAATAGAAACGTTGAGTTATGCAGCGAAACACGTGAGCCATCTGCAATTGTAATTTTTAAGTTCATGAGCGTGTGGTGATTTCAATTGCTCGATGATTTCAATTAATGAGGGACGTTGCAAGTGGAACGTCATTATACCTTGTGTGCGCGCGCATTTCGTATCTACAAGGAATTAGTAACTAGCGGCAATTTGCAGTATAATTTAAATCATTTTTTTACACAAAGAAAAGAAGCAACTCTTAGAAAGGCAAATAACAAAACGTTAGGTTCGCACAAGCACGTCAGATCTTACCCATTCAGTTATCATAATTATCTGTCCACTCGGCAAAAGATTGGATGTCTCAAAAGCTGCGTCGCATTTTTCACATATTTTCGCACTGGACTCGTGTCACGTCGCTGAGCAGACAACCAAGTGAAGAGAGACGAGCGAAAAGAACGCGACGAGCTCAAGAGCGCATGCACAATCTGTCGCGAAAAATGCGAGCACTCTGTCAAAGCAGAATTTCGTCTGACAATAAAGCCTGAAGGCCGATTTTGAAGGAGAATTCGCTTAAAAATGGAAGTCGGAGGAAAAGGACGTCGCGTTGATGACGCGCGACTATTTTTAGACGTGATTTGAGATGCCGCGCGCGGCCAATCAATTCCGCTTTATTTCGCACGGCCGACCGTTTACGATTATTGCCACTCGAAATTGAGGACCATCCGAAAGAAAAGTTGGGATATCGCGAGTTAACTATCTTAGTGCGTCGAACTCGAACGATCTAAACAAACAGAGAAAATGTTGATTGATTATGAAATCACTTTGTTTGTTATTTTACCGGATTGCGGAATTTTTGTATTGTGAACTGAAATGTTTGTTTTTCGTAAACTAAATATATCTAGTGTGATTTCATAGAATTTATCTCATTTTTATTACGTGTACTTTAAAATTACATCACTTGTAATGTAACTTTACAATATTTTTATGAATAAAATATTATTATATAGAAAATTGTATTACAGTTGTAAAGTAAGATAATACATTTTATGTAAAATTACTTTATACCTAGAAACTGAACAGAGTGTAATTTATTATATACATTGGATCACCTTATTTTCAACGTAATTTTACAAAGGTCGTGTAATTTTAAAATATTTATGTAAATATGTATTGTATGATATCTAATTATAAATTCTAATTTAATTTTTCGTAGAACGTAAACATACATTTTGTGGACAATCATATTACAAATGGTCTGTAAAATTACAGTTTACATAAAAACTAAAATTACAAAGAATTTAATGCTAAAGAATTTATAGAATAATGTATTACAAGTATATTAGAATCATCTCATTTACAACAGAATTTTACATACAATATTCTTCAGTGGTGAATTTTTTCCACAAACTTCTGTGATTTCTGAAAAACAAGATTGTTTGCGTTTTCAAAGTAAATATAGAAGAGCTATTTTTTACAACACTATTATACAAAATACAATAATGCATTACGAAAAGTAGCGGTGTTAAGAATTCTTTGTCCATTTTCGAGTAACAAATAAAAGGATTTATATAATTTAGTTCAATTGAATTTAATTAAAACGATTCGCTCAAAAATGCATTCGTGAATCTCAACATAAAAATAAACGATGACCGAGTCGAAAAAACCTCCGCTAAAGAACAAACATCGGGCTATCGGTCAGCGTGACACGAGGGGCGGGGGTGTTTATTAATCGAGTTATTACGCGAGCGCTCTTTGGCTCGTTTGCGTTACGTAAGCCCGGCAGTGGCTCGCAAAGGAATTCGCGTTACGCTTTTCTCGCAATTAACTTCGACCGGGAGACACCGAGCGGAACGCCGTGCCTACAAATTACCATGGCCTTTTTGCCATTTTCATCAACTTTTCTCACTTGCCAGCTTAATGATTTAACAAATTATTTTTTAAATAAAAAAAAGAACACAGAAATTAAATTAAATAATAAATAAAAATAAATCAATTAACAGAACATGTCTATCTTTGTCTTTAATTGTTCAATAACAATGTTCATTTATCAACTTGAAATGCGAATTCATTATTTATTAATAATTATCTCAAAGAATATTTACAGAAAACTGAAAAGATGTTCATTTATTATTGTTTTATTATATCAATACAATTCCACGTGTATTAATTTTCCCACAAATTCTTCTCTCAAGCTGACACATATTTGCCCATAAGTTCCCACACTGATTCCCCAATAACCTTGAATCCGACGGCACGATTAAGGTGACTGAGGTGCGCACGCGAGGACCAGCATTACAAAATTTCGTGTCGCTTATCCCGAAGCGTTGCTCGCAAAGAGAGGTTAGTTCCGCATTGCAAGAAAGTCCACGCGATACTGGCTGAGCGATCAGTCTACACGTCTGCTTTTTGTCGGCCTGCTCGTGCAATTAATGATGACCATATTAGCCGCGCGATCACCATTCACTGAAAAATTGCTGCTCTTCCACATCGTCCCGACTTGCTGCTTTTATTAAATTATTTATTATTCAGCTGGATGACGCAACCGACGATTCCTTTATTGTAACCACTAAAAACTGTTTCGTTCAATGTTAACGCAAAGCTACTGGGAAAGCGATGAAACTCCGCGAGCCAACCGAATTTTGCAACTTCCTCATGAACGGTTAGGTAATCTGATAGAGAAATGGTTCGCACGGTGGCAAGACACCGATTCTTTACGTTTCACTTTCGCGATACAATCTCAGTGTTTTGCGACTGAATTATGAGTATAAACAGTGGCTAAAGTGTTGACCAACTTTTAAACAGCCTTCAAACGTGTAAATTAATTGTTCAAGAGTGAACACGAACATTCGTACTTGTTACAAGGTAAAATTGAATATCTGATTGAGCAACAACTCAAGACATTAGTAAATAGTTGTTCTTGTCCAGTACTCAAAGTTAAGCAACAATATTAGTGGCCAGTAATTGGATGGGTGGATGCTTGGCAAAATATATATATGTATTGTAACATTGTATTTTGTGTTGTGGAATTTATTACAAAAATGTAACATGTCCTGTAACGAAATATTTGTTGTAGCATAATTACAATAGAATGCAATGAAATTACAATATTGTTTCAAAGTTACATATTGGTTGTAACAACAACGTAGTATACTATAAAATGTTTTGTGATGTAAAATAGCGTTAATTATTATGCAAATTTTACAAACAATAGCGTTGTAATTGTATAAAAATGTTTGTGAAAATCAGTTCGAAAGACAAAGACAGCGAACTGTTGTTTGTCCTACATGGATGAGTTGTTTGTAAATATATATTTGATAGTACATAGGCGCCAGGATCCGATCGTTGCATTACAGTTATCCGTGTAAGATTAATGTAACGGAACGTGAAGCGAATATGCAAAAAGAAGGCAAAAAGGTGAAAACAAAGCCGGGGCGTTTGTTCTTGGTTGGCATCGTGTGGCACCATTTCTGCCACGCTGGAATGCCCAAGCAGAACAAGTCCAGCAACTTTTCGTTGCTCAGCCTCACGCGGAAATCCACTCAACCAGACCAACTGCATCTTCATCGACAGTCTTAACCTAGACACATCTGCATACAATATCTCTCTTTCTCAAAAGTAAGCCTAAAACATCAAGTATTAGTCACTTAAGCAGAGGCGTCAATTTTTAGCATCGTCCTTGTTGTTCCTTCGGTGGCATCATATCTGCTATCCCTATCCAACCAATTGCTTTTCGAAACCTATTTTTTAATATTTAATAATCTCTTCTTGTTAACAAAATTCGTCAGCGAAAAAGACGATTTAGTATCAGTGACGAATCCTGTTAATACTCGATAAGCAAACGTTTATTCATTTTTATCGGAGGTCGAGGAAGAAAGACCTTCTCCACTGCACTCCGGCATTCGTCATCAGGAAGATGACGTCAGACTGGGGCGCACCTCGGGATCGAACGGTTCATTGATTTTTGCCGATCATTCGGAGATCGGACTTTCTAACAAGATCCAGAATGACAAAGTTGTCTTTGAACTTTTACGAGTGCCAGAGAACAATGAGGCAATTTTTGAATCACAAAATTGTTGCCTCGTTATGACGAAAGCAAATTCTAGGGTTTCTACTGCCGACCGTCAGTACAATGGAGAATCTTCTAAGCAGTCACATACTGGGTGTATGTGTTAAATGGAAAAATAGAAAAAACTTTCACACAAATGTATTTCAAAGTTTAATTAAAACTGCTCAAATTTTAATTTGGAAAAAGTCCAACACAATTGGCCGCTCTGCCGACAAAACTTCAAAGCAATGTTGTTTATTTATATTGTGGACGATAAAAGTAAACGAGTTCATTTCTCCGAGATAATATACGAAGTGCGAAGTCGACTCGAAACAAACGGCTTTGCGCTCAATGACGAGCTGAGACACAACACTAAAGATGCAATGTTTTTCAAAAACATGGTTCCCGCCTAAAAACATATGTGCCTACTTGGGTGCGGTAGCACCTCAAACTCAGACTATCTTTCGGCTTATCAGCCAGCTGATAAATGTAAATATATATCTAGCGCGCTAAACACGACACATCAGCGCAGCTACACCGAATCGCACCAATCGCATACACACAAAGCGTGTTATTTTTAAACTACCGATCAATTAACTTTTAATTGAAAGTACCGATAACAACGAATTGTTTTCAGTTTCTCAATGTTTCACCCAATTATGACTTGTCGAAACACGTGACGTCACTATGATAAAAAAAGGGGGAATATTATATACTTGTAATTACTATACGAAACAAATCGCGTTTGTTTTCCGCACAGTCATTTACATACAATCACTCAAATTTACAAGTTGTAACTCGAAGATCGGCTGAAATCAGTTGTAAAGTTCAATTAGAAACGACTGGCAGGCTGAAATTGTTCGCGGATGAATCGGTTGTCCCAGTTAGTTGGAATGGAAAAACATTGAAAGGAAAAGCGAGCGGCATTATCGATGTCAATTATCGTGGAACGCGGCACAATAAGGCGCAACCGGTTTTCTAACTGTGACAAACGTGCGTGCGATTTGCGCCGTCACGTCACGCGCTCGCGAGCGTGTCCTTGCAATGCCGAATTGTCAAGCGCTCACCTTGTCCACCGGCTTGTACCAACTTTTCCGCCGCTTTATCGAGCCCGATTTTTTCGCCTGCTCATCCGCCATCCTCGCGACCGGAAGTCGCGAGCTTCTTCAAATAGCGACAACAACTAGCGACCCGACGACGAGCCGACGTGTCGCATTCCAGCGACGATTTCGCACTGCCTCTCGTTCGTCGACACACGTGAAATCGATATCCACGAGTCGTGTTCAAAATCGGCCAATCGGCGCTCCCGAACTCGGCCGAGTGAACTCGTGACGGCCGATTTCGTAATCGCGTTCTGATAACACGCTGGATTTCATTTGACTGAGTCATTCAGAGCTTTTTTTTTATTTTGAGCTTGCTGGTTTTCGGGGATCGATGCTTCGGTGTCCTATCTTATCGGCAACGCTCCACATTGCCGGTCAAGGCTTTACTAAAGTATTGCAGATGTGTGTGTAGAGTAATAGGAGATATTTTGTTTTACATTATCAAATTATTTTTTTTGTTTTAATTTAATTGTTTAGAAAGAGAAGTTGATAATAATTAACAATTAGTTTTATAATCATTTTTAGATTAGCTTAGTTTTAGAAATTTATTTTAAAATGTCAACAAGTTTTTTGTACAAAATTTTTTTGGGGATGGTAGTAATTTAGTAAGTATAGTTACTAATTACGTTGTGTTAATTTTATGTTAGCTTTAGGTCAGGAATTTTTTTTGGATTTTGATTAAACTTTGTAATAAATATTTGTTTGTTGAAAATAGTAATTGAGTAACTGTAGTTACTTGTTAAATTGGTAGCTTTGTTGATTTTTCAATGGTTAGGTTTCAAGAAGTTTTAAAATTTTGATAAAAATGTTGGCTGAAAGTAGTAATTTAGTCAATGTAGTTAATAATTAGTTTGTTTTACGATCATTTAATTTTAGAGAATCTATTAGAATTTCAACACTTTTTTGAAACTGATGAAAATATTAATTTACTAATTTTAGTTACTTATTAAGTATTTTTTTAAATTCAAACTAATTTTAGCTGAAATGAACAATAAAAATGATCTTCTATTTCAATTTTAGAATACTATTTTAAATGTCAATGAGCTTTAAAAGAATAATTGTAACTTCAATTAGTAATTAAATAATAATTATTCGATTCATCATTTTGATGCATTTTCCTTTAAAACTAGTGTTTACAATTTTCATTACTAATTGAATAATTGGATTTATAAGATTTATTTTGATTAACGTTAATGTTTTTATATTTAATAATAATTAGATGCAATATTTATTATTATTAATAATTACTATTAATAATTCATCAATTGAAATCAATTATAAAACAAAGAATTTTGTATCATTTTATTAAGCCTCTAAATGACAGCGTTAAACGTATATTTAATTACGTATTAAGTAGCTAATTACAAAGTTATTATTATCCGGACTTGACAAAGTTATTTATTTTTCTTTGTAATTTAATTTTACACAAGATTGCTTTTTAGAAAATTAAAGCTCAAACGTGATACCATGTGTTTTCTTAATATAAAATACGTTTCACTTTTTATAAATGTCAAATCATAATTGTTTATTAATTCATTTAAAATCCGGAATGATCATAGTAAAACTACCTGCTATTTAACTTCTATACCAGTTTCCTTTTCTAACTAATAATACCCTCCTGATATAATGAAGATGAAAAACATGAAAGTTGCTCTACTGTAATTAAAAGAAATTTTTCGAATTAAAAAAGTTTTATATTTACAGAATCAACATTTATATCATTAACAACAATAAATTGAAATTTCAACTTCATTATGAAATTACCAAATCATTTCAACGCTGTTTTAACCTTGTAACTTTATTTACTTTCATTTTACTTCTTCGAATCTATTTGAAAACATTAAAAAAATACTCGTTGATTAATGTAATTTAAATTTTAATTAAATAAATTGTAAAAAGTAATTGAAAACTTTTCCAACTTATTATTAACATAAAATTTTATATTTGACAAATCTCATCAAAACAAACCACAGTTTTTATTATTAAGATTTCAAAATCAAGTGAATTCCCAATTTAGGAGTTTCCTACTTTACCGACATTTGGGTATATCGGATTCAAATCAGTCAAGAATTGTGCAAAATAAAAACAGGAACAACAATTGCAAGTTCTAAAAAAAATCAAACTTAAACTAGTTTTAAAAACTGTTAAGAGAACAAAATCGTGAAATCGCGTTTTAGAAGAATTGTACAGAAAATGCTTCTTTTTATAACAACGTTACTGAAATAATGTAAAGAGCGTAAATCATATACCATACCATATATACGGTTCCGCATATTTTGCTGAACCAACGTTTGCTAACAGTTTACACTGCAGCTCGCAATAAAATGTAACGAGGTGAAACTAAATAAAGTCAGGGAAAAAATGTTTAGCAGCGCCTTGAGTTGTCTTAAAAACGCACTTTTTCGTACTTGGAAAGGAGCAAGATAAACTTGCACACAAATATAAATGACCTCTAGTGACAGTCTCGTTTTTTTAGCATAACAAATATAGTTGATTGTTGGTTTAAAAAAACATGTGGAATAACAAAAACGTGATGGCATTCAATTGAAAAATCGAAGCGCGTTTGCTGCGAACAAAAATGTGACTTTCCCACACGTACTATCTATCCCTCTCGTTCAATCTCATTTGAGAGCGTGATCTCGGTGTTCCCAGGTCGTGCGCTGTCGGAAATGATTCATTTGACGTAGCAATCACTAGTTTGGATACTCACAAAACCAGTCTGTTTGTCTCGTTTGTTAGCCATTTCTGCGCACGTCGCTAGCCCCAAATCGCCATCCGGAATCTCCTTGAACAGCACAGAAAACACGAGCAATTAATACGAGCTGACTGCCGCGCGCCATGCGACAGATAACTAACAACTGTCACAGTTCAAAACGTCACTCAAAACAATGCTAACAAGTGTCCTGACATAACCTCAACTGACTTGCTCGCGGAAGCAAACCCAAAGGTTTTTTCTGTCGTGTGAAAAAAGCATTTTTAGAACCTAACCTCGTTAAAGGCTTATGTGAAGTGCAAAAACAGCTGTTCCATTCGAACCCGTAGCGACGCTTATCGCGCGCCAGGCGATTCGCTCAACTGAACAACGCGTTTTCGGCAGCGAGACATCGATGCCGCGCGCACTTTGATCCGCGACTCTCGGCGGCGCAAAAAAGGCAGTTTGAAAAACCGTGCGTCAGCGGACGCGCGCACGCTCACTGCAACGCTAAGCGCGCCGTCTTTTGATCACTGCGGGCGCTACGCGTCGCGCGTCTACATGCTCCGAAAATAAGCTGCAATCGCGCGAAAAATCACGCGTACTTTCAAACACTCGCTTCCAACCACACTGCCCGTTATTCGAGAGCTCGCTCACGCAACCGTCGCCTCAATCTGCCGTTCGAAAAAAAAGAAAAAAATCAAAGGCGAAATGCGCGCGACCTCAGCGACGCCGACCGCGCGCGAGCGAACTATCTCGGCGTTTTTTGTCGGTAAATGTGGGAGGAACAGGGATTTTTTTCCGTTTTTGAATGATTACGATTCCAGTTTTTGGGATGATGAAAGATGGAGATTTAAAATGTCGAATTTTTGTTTCAATTTGAAGCTTAATGAACGAGAATTTATATTTATACACTTTTTTTTATTTCTAAATGGAATGCTAATATTAAAATTGATAAAAATAAGTGGTAGAATATTTAAACTTTAAATCGAGAAAAAATTATGAGACTGTTTTTTGTTTATATTATTATTGTATTTTATTTTAATTTGTAAAATTAAAAACTCGCTTTGAAATCTATATATAAATTGTACATAATGAATAAGTAATATGTATTTTTTTTTTTTTTGTTAATGAACATTGTTATAATAAAAAAAATTGAAAATTGACATTTGGTGTCCTTTTCAAATAGAGATGACTTATTTAAATAATTCAAAAGATTTAATTTATTTTAATAATG
>JABFQD010006032.1:0-10160 GCA_022817045.1 Psix sp. ZL-2020
AGATGTATTAGTTAATTTGACCTATATCATTTAGCTGTTTCTAAAAACTACTAACTTTAATTATAAATTAAAAAATGTATAATTAAATTACATAAACTCATTCTTTTCATAACAGTATGTAAAAAATGTCAACAGATATTACAATTTGTTTGAATAATATACCATTAATCATTAAAAACACGAAAAATATAAAACAGATGATATGTTATGAAACGTAACACTGCATTCATAGCATCTTTGAAATTCAGTCGTATTCGATTGTGCATCGTAATCGAAGCACGAAAGAATAATTATTCAAAAACTTGTATGCAGTAAAAAGATTTATCGAATCTGTCACGTTGTTATGCATTGATTCAGTTATTTCGTAAAAATTATTTCTCATTAAATTAGTGCATGTATTACAAGTGTTACGTAAGTTTGCGAAAACTATAACGTTTAGTTGTGCAATTATACGCGAAAATGAACATTTTTGTTTGCATTCGACAGTTTGCCGTCGATGTTGAGAAAAAGGACTTGACTACGAACAATAATTGCTTCTGACGTTTAACTTCCGCATGAACGGGTCGAAATCATATGTTCCTGTCTCTGTTTTTGTGCCGCCAGATATAGGAAGAACTACCTTAATAGTTCGTGACTAGTTTTGTCTCCGATGTTTCGTCAGTGAGTTGCTCTGCTATGGATATATCTAAACTACTCTCCAAATAGGATTTCCAATTCAAAATAAGTTTGACAAAAGTAAGTGATTTGTGTTATATAAAATGAATTGCAATTTAACTTTTTAAGAAACTTGATATATTAAAAAACGTTGCATATTTAGTGACAGAAGTGGAGTATGGAAAAAATATCTTTATAAGACAATATTTAATTGTAGTTTTAGTCATGTGTTAAATTATAACTTATTATACGAATGATGATTGGATAATTTTGAAATAAAAACAAAGAGGTAAATGTTAGGATGATTATATTACTTGCGTGTATTTGTATCCTTATATATTTTTTCATTCGCGTGATACTTTTTATTATATAATCGGTTAAAAATGGCGTACTACAGTTGAATAGAATGAAATACAGAAAAGATAATACATATTTTTAGAAATGTTTCAATTACCTATTAATTATTCATAATCGTTTAATATTTTATACACTGCATATTATTATATAAAAGATTGTCAAACAAACGAGTATATTTCCACAAAAGAACGGTGTTTTCAATTATGGTAGAATACATTCAATAAATATACATATATGTGCATACATTTGCCTACCGTATGATGTTTTTATCAAAAATTGAATATTGTAATTATGTATTATAAATATTCCGTAGTTTAATTCCTTTGAAGTATTACTAAATTGAAGTTTTTGGTTATTCACATAAAAACAATATATAACAATAAAAAAATTATATTATTGGATTAGGTTAAAATTTGATAACTTTTAACATATTTGCTATAATTGTATTCATAATATGACTTCTACATGTAATCAAAAGTAATAAGCCAGTATAGGTTAGAAAAAATTTTAAAAGTACAGCGTTTATTACATTTTTAAAAAATTCAAACAATAGTCGATTCTTTTTTTTTTTTTTTTTTTGAATCACTTATTATTTAAGTTAATACACAAATATTACGTAACAGATTAATAAAATTAATGTCTTTATTTTATATGATTCTTAATTACATGTATACATTATGTACCGCTGTGACATATTGTTAAAATACTTGAGTCAAATTAAGTCGAAAAATCGCAATGAATGTTTCTGTCAATATAAATGTGTAAATGTTTTTTATTTTATTTGCTAAAGAGAAAAATCTATAGTCAACAGGACATTTGTTACATAATAACTACTTAAAATAAACTTGAATTAAATTAATCCAGAGTGTAAGTTATGAAAAATCGAACAGTATTGTTAATAAATATATTATTTTTCATTTAACAATAGTTAAAAATGTTTATAGCTAAGTAAATACAAAAAGAAAAATCTAGAATATTTAAAAAGCAATTCACTTAATAGTTCCAAAAAAAAAGTTTTATATATGATAAGAAAAATTACTTTGTAAGTATAAATAATGTATAAAAATTGTAAACAGTCTCAGTCTATTTCATACAATTATATGCAAAATAGTAATTTATTCGATATTATACTTTGATTTCATGATTCATTTCATGAGTGAAATTTAAACCTGGATTATATAATAAAACAACTGTTTTGGAATAGCATTAAAACCTGAAACACATTTCTACCAAAAAATTTCGTTGGAAAGTCCTTTTCAATTTGCATAAAACACGATTCTAAATAGCCAAACTCTGTATCTTTTTCGGAAGAAAATTCTTTTATAAATCAATTACGACCGAAGTTTACAGCATGGGAACTATTCCATATCATTTTTCGCGATTTTTTCGCACAACGAATATAATGTAGAATCGGATCAGGGTTGATCCAAGTCGCGTGAAAATGTAGCTCGATTTAAAATAGGATAATACGAAGCGAGCATCGGCGGAATAATTGAACTGTCCGGAGAAGAGATAGAAGCGGCTGATGCGGTGGTGGAGTGCGATAAGGCTCGGTAACTGAGGTATTACGAAATTGTTCACCATATTGCAATATATATCGTTGATGAGAAAATGTAATGCAAAAAAGAAATGCGAAAAGACAGAAGGAGAACGTGGTTATGGAAAGCAACTGAGAGGACGAGCGCGCGAGAACCGGAAAGAGCGGAAACGAGGGTAATGAAAGCCACCATCTGTTACCAGATTATGGTTTGCCTTTTATGTGCATTTTTTAGCGCCGTGGATAAAAAGAATTTTGCAATTAGTCCCCTCACTCCGCGTAAAATATGATTCTAAATACAAGAATTACATTCGTGAAATATCGAAATATCGCAACGAGCGCGAGATAAAATTCCTTACAGCAAAATTTATCTCCTTTTCCAGTTTTACATAGTAATCATGCACGTTTCTTTAAAGCAATTTTCCTTGTGTTTATTTTTGTTGTCCTATTAATCTCTACAAATTTTCAATTATCACGCAGAATTGAGAACATGACTTTTTCAAATTCAATCAAATTGAAATAAATTTACTTTTTATAGAATACAGATTATTTTCAAAGGTGAAAAACACCATAAAAAGTACTTAAAAGACTGAATTTTCTGAAAAGTAGTTTTAGAAGAAACTTTTATTTTTATAGTAATATTAAATTGAAAAAAATAATAAGTTGATTAAAAACTTTTTCGTTAAATCGTTAAAATATGAAGTTTTGTCTGACTCGTAAAATTGTATTTCAATGATCTGATAGATAACCGTTCGTAACAACTTTGTATACAAATTAGAAACAGTCTTTGGTTTGCGGTGTTGGACTCAAATTATTAAACGTGAGTACAATTTTACTTAATAATGTCGTGGCATAGTATTCTCAACGGGTACTAGTATTGTGGAAGACACTATACTCGCATAAGGGCGTATTAAAGTTTAATGAATATTAATTTCTCAATATATAGTAGATGTACTTTGAGGAGGCCGCGTGAAACATTTTAGATATGATTATAGAGTGTCGCGCAATTATCGAGGGCCCGACGACTACGTAATTAACGCAAATGTTCATGCAAGTTCCGAGAGAAATCCTATGCGCAACTATTACTTTGTATGCAGCCGTCATCTTTGCTGTATTGTGGCTCGAAATAATTCAATTTCAATAGCAACTAATTTAATTGTCTCGAGATAATATTACTCGCTCAACTTGAATTCTAAACGACATTATTAACTTGCACGGGAACGAGCGAAAAATGTTAACCAAACTATCACGAATAACGATGATTCTCGATTCAACTGGAAATCTCACCGTGATGGCTCCAATTTCATCATTGCTGTGTTCTTTATTAGGTTTCATCGATAGAGTCACACCGTTTTTTTTTTACTTTTTTTCCAAACCATCTAGTTTACATTTTAATTGAAAATTATTTCGTGTTCGCTATAAAAAAAAACTAATTCAGTTGAAAACTATAATGGTCTTATAAAATTTAGTTTTAGCTACAAAAAGATTACAGTCTATAAAAAAGTAAGCTTCTTAATCTGAGTTCCTTAAGAATGTTTTAAAGCTGAAATTACTGATATTACGGATTTCCAAAATTAAACGTCAAAATGTCGTTAAGACCGATCGCTTTTTACAATTCAGACATAATATTCAATTTGAATAAATTACGATTATTTTGAATATTCTTTATAAAATACAACGTATTTTGGGGCAAGAGGACCAAATTTGTTCTCAGTATCAATAGAAAATCAATTAATTATTATTCAATTTATTATCAATAACGTTATCATGATCATCGCTGTTACTGAATTATTATTATTATCAATAAGGTACTTATTCATAATTTAATATAGAATTTTAAACATTCAAGCATATTTCCGAAAATTAACTCGCAGATATTTTATAAATATTCAAAATTTAACTTTGTTAAATATTAAATGAGTTTTAAATAAAACATTTTTCTAAATTGATATTAATGGAAACAACGATGTACGAAAATAATAAACATTAAATCATTAAAGCTTTTTTAGCAAATTTTATTTTCATATCCAGTAATTCCTGTTGTGTGCCAATTAAACAAATTAAAAATATTTTCAATAGCGACAAATTGGTAACTAAAACTCGACACCCTAATACTAATTAAATTCGAAATTTATGATAGTAAAAAACTATTTAAATATGAAACTTTAATACATAATTAAATTTGTAAACATTACTCACGATAATGTAATATGTTCATTGTATGTAAATTTAGAACAATACTTTCCAAAGTTCATGGATCAATATAATTTCCAATTAATTTCAATTCAAAACATATCAGTGTTCTGAATTTGCATTTTTGTAATTTTCAATAAAAAATGTTAAAGTTTAAATCATTTAGGCAAATTCATAGTATCACTAATAAATAAAAAATACGTTAAAATAATAAATAAGTTTTTTTCGAAATTATAAGATTAATAGTATATTTAGTTACTTTTATATATTTTTTAATTAATAAGTTGAACCAGAAACGCTGAAGGTTTCTGTTTTATATTTAATCATTTCTTAATATGTACCATCAGAAGTAATTACAGAAATAATTTATTTTGTTACCAATTTTATACAAATTACTGTCCTAGATAAATTTTGTTTTTTTTATTCAATAATTCTAAGTTCTTGAAATTAAATGTAATTTGTTTATATGGAATAGAATAAATTTCATATTCAACGTGTGCTAAAAAGTCGCTGAAATATTAAAAGAAAAACTAGAATATTTCGAATTATTCTGGTTTAACTAGTTAATTTAACTATCTCGGTGTACGCTAAAATATCGATCAGATATGTTAAAGGTAGAAAATAGTTAGCTCCCATCTTGACACTTGTATTAAATATATCATGTCATTTGCTGATAAAGCGCAGATTAAATCGCTGACCCATTGAGCAACAAAATTGAAACAGCACAAAAAATGACTGCTGCAAGATCGATGAGTTCTTTGAAAATCATGGTTAAGAAAAGCTTCAAATGCGGTTCGGCGCTTCAAGTAGACCATAAAAGGTGAACGATGAAAAGGCAAAAGAAGGAACTACACAAGGAGCCAAAAAGAACTTTAACGCATGATTCACCATGAATGCATCTCAATATTGATTTATTAATTAAAAGAGCATTCGAGTACTATAAGCACTTGTCGCGAATAACAGGTTCAAAGTAATCCCTGAAATATCGAAATTTGATAGTATCACAATAATTGAATAATGCAACGTAGATTGTCCGCATTTAATTAATGTTAATAATTGAATCGACATTCTGTATTTCGATAGAAGAATTTTCAAATCGCAATCTAGAAAATTAATTGTCAGCATAATAACGGAAGTATTATATTGGTAGAATATGAACTATTTTTTATACGTTGATGACATAATAATTTACAATTTGTGTGATTGGAACAGACTTTATTTCCTGATTAATAAAAAATCTATTTTCGTTTTAATTATTCATCAATTTATCATGTTTTTTATTTTCATTAAAAATTTCTAGTGAATGAGGAATTATTAGATAGTACCAAAGGGCAGTATCATGTAACCATTCTGCCAAAAATCAACGAGAACAATTATAACGAAGAATCATCGACAATTCCACGGTTCCTCAATTTCAATTCACTACTTGAAGATACAGGTAAGATACAATTTCCTCCCAAAAAAAAATAAGACACGTTAAAAGAGAACTGTTTTTTAGTATATGCTGTGCTAAAAATTATTCATATTTTCATAAATATTTAGTAAAATATATATGTATGAATATTTTGAAATCAAATTTGTAGAATAATTCTAGTTTTTTCAACCCGAAGCTTTGGAAGCATTTGAGAAAAAATACTTAAATAAATTTACAAACTTATCTTTTTTTCAATCACCCTAGAATTTAAAAGATAACATAATCAAAAGCTGCGTCAAACGCGGAACACGTTTTCAAATTTTTTTGTAAAAAATAGAAAAAACTAAGCTTAATGAATGAGCTTTATCGATTATGTGAGGTCAAGGAACTATTTACCGAATAGAAGGTAAAGCTCTAGACTTGATGATTGTTTGCAAAGTCATGTTAATAAGATAATTAATCAAATTTGATCGAAAAAGTAGTGGTCAAGAAGTGTAGTATTTCTTTAAAAGAAGACAAATCTCAATTTGTTTTCCGATTCAGAAAGTAATCAACAAAGGTTGTCTTATGTCAACATCAATTCGTCGATTATGCCTCGAACGTATTCTCTCGTTTCGACGCTACATATAAAAATGTAAATGATGACCCTGTATTTGGCATTTTTCGATCGTTTTGGCCGACGTGATCTGACATTTAATGCGCTTTTTCTTTAGCGGAGTATCTATCGAAACATTCTTCATGCATTAACGATAAGCGAAGGGCGCTGAAGCAAGTCGGAGTCCTGCCTCGTATTCTCAAACGGGCTACTTTGAATATCGACATCTAATGGAAGCGTCGCGGCGCAGTGTTTATTCAAATTACCTGTCGACTCGCGCCGATCGAACTTCCTGCGATTCGTCGACACATCATCATCCCGTCCGTGTCGCTCCGGTCCGGGTTTTCGACCCCTTTTTCATTTCCAACCAAACGATCCCTTCGATTCCGCCGCGGAAGTCGGATATTGTGGCTTGTACCTTTGTCGACGTCACTTAATAAAGATTTGTGAATTTCAAGTCTGCCGATTCCAAGACAAATCTAAAATTCACGCGCGAGCATATATTTTCTTATAGCTGTCACAATATTCGTTTTTTTAAATTAAAAATTGCGACAAACTTTTCTGGATAGTCATAAAAAATTACTTGTACGATAATATAATATGTCGAAAAATATTATATAATTGATTTGTATGTCTTAAAAATTTGTACAATTTTACAATGTGAATTTTGGTTGCTAAACTAAAAAACTGAATACTTTATTCAATATTTCTTGTTCCATATGAACAAGAAAACCTTCGATGTTTAAATGTATTTAATTTTTAGGAGCGTCTGTTTTATTTGATTTTGACAAATGTATTGAATACGGAGTTGTGTGACCCATATTCGTATGTATGATATAAAACAATAAAAAGAGATTGTGTGTAATAAATGTATGAGTAAAGTTGAGCGACTTCCAACAACTGTCAAACATTTTATAAGAAATGAAACATTTTTATGGAACTACAGACTGAAGAAATATAAATTTTACTTGACTAACTAGAGCTATATTTACAAACTTTTAAAGCTTTTCGAATATATAATATTTTCGAATGCTGGGCAAAAGACTTGATCGATCAGATGGCTTAGACAGTTGAAAATAAAAAGCATTTGGGAAGTTCGGATGTTTGCTCATGCCATGTATACATAAATAATATGTACATTACACAGTACAGGTATAATTTTCAATAAATTTTATATATGTACATATTAAGCATCGTTAAAGTTGGAATTTATTGATGTTTCAAACATATGTTCTAATTTTTGGAAATTTTCGAAAATTGAAAATATATCCATTAAGTGTTTCAAACGCTAAAAATAATACGTATTAAAGCGATATATATACTTGAAGAAAATGAGTAAACACTAGTAACTTGTTATTTATGAACCTACATAGTTCGAAATTTATGTCACAATTTAACTGGTGCTTGAATTCATCGATATAAAGATATATTTGTCAAGCTTATAAACTTGTACAATTGACCGAAGCTCGAATATTCTTTTAACTTATTCTCCGTTTGCCCTCTTTTGAAAAGTTAGAACTGTTTTTTAAAACCTTCGAGTAATATTTCACTTTTCGGCTCGGTGCGTTTTTCATATTTATTCCCTGCAAAATGTATAACTTCATTTTATACAAAATCTTTAAAATATCTGTGTACGCGTAAAAAAACATTGAACTGCAATAACAGCTTTTTATAAGAAATTCTGTATATTAGTGGAAATGGATAGATAATATCTAATGAACATCGGAAATGTTTAGATATGGAATATTATATTTGCTATTACGTTTGTCTGATTTCATCGTAATATTGTCTAATTCGACGTCAACGTAAAGATAAGGGAAATACACAAACCAGGCAATTAGTGATCTCCCGGACACCCGAAGTTTGCGAACGGAACTGAGGACAGCTTTTCTGTCTGAAGGGGCAAACGCAGTGAGATTCAGAGATTCGTTCGTTCGACAAATATTTCACGGTTGGCTGCATAAAATGCTACCGACATTAAGTTCCAGCTTTTGGACATACACATATATAGCATATATTATTTAGAAGTCACGTTTTGCTACGTTACCGACACAACAAATCGAAACTTTAATAACTCGGAATTCAAAAAGCACTACTCAGAAATAAAACATACAGATTTTCGTTCATGGGACGTATGGTTCATGTTGAACTTGTTTTTCCTCGACTATGTGACTAACCAAAATTATTTGATCTTTTTAATTAAGATTATGATATTATTTGTACAGTCGGTAGCAAATTACATGTATTTAAATAAAATGAAAACAACGGTTACATTGTTTAATTAAATCAGATATAAATTTAATTTTGCCACGTTATAAACATGTAAATACGCAAAGCGAAAATGGCGCAAGGTAATATAGTTTGACGTTTAAATTCCGTGAGCGTGATAACATTTTTCGTATATTCTAAACAATAATTCAGCACTCGTGGTTGACTGTAAATCAAAGGGAAGTGAGGTTATTCCTTTCGGAACGAGCTGCGTGGTTTCCTGGCATTGCGTCAAGTAGATTTCAAAGTTACGAGAGAATTTGTCGTCATTAGAAATATAAGCAGTCTGCAGAGTTGATAGCATTTAGATTATGACATTGATTCCCGTTATAAATTTTATAATTCATCAGAGTAATGATATGATGACAAAATTTGAAATCATATATTTAATAAGTCAAACAAAATTTTCCTCTAATGAAACAATACATTTAAATATGTATAATGTAAAATTCATACACAAAGTTATTCTGTCCATAACGTCAGTCAAAATTATTAAAAATGAGAGTACAAAAATATGAGCCTTTGTGTAACATGAACATTTGCTTTTTAAGCAATATTACGGAAAATTTTTCATAAATATGTAAAGTTATGTACCAAATATATATAAGTTTATTTGATGTATATTTTATTTGATCTCAAAAATAATATTACAAAAATACTTACTCAGTAAGCTTTTTCATAAAAAGAAAAATAATAGAAGGCATATTTTTTTCTTATCTTTACGTCAAAGAAAAACGTACTGAAATTAAAGCTGTAAAAGCATTTGTTTTAAAGAAATATTTGAAATTAAAATAATTAAATTACATTACATTTTGTTAATATAAAATATAATATATTCATGATTAAATTTTAGGCTTCTTGCAAAAACGGTTATAGAAATTTATACTTTACGTCTAAAAACCGTACTTTTACCAAGCGCCTCTTTTTTATCCATCAGTTATTCAAATTATCACGATATGGTTTATCATATGATATACAAAGTTATTTCAAAAACTCATGATTCCAAATAAAAAGAAGCTAAATTTAACAATTGGTTAAAAGTTAATTCAAGTTCGCCGGCTTACAGCTAAAATCTAAAATTAATTGAATTTTAAAATATTTGAAATGAGCTATATTCAAAGATATTTTTACTATTTATTTAT
>JABFQD010006033.1:0-10158 GCA_022817045.1 Psix sp. ZL-2020
TCATATGATATATACACTTATATTAATGATACATATATATATATCATTAATCTAAAGCCAAATGTACATATGAATTATACGGCGCATGTGGCTTAAGACATCACATTTCGCAGTCGAATACGCAAAA
This sequence comes from Psix sp. ZL-2020, assembly GCA_022817045.1. Taxonomy (NCBI): domain Eukaryota; kingdom Metazoa; phylum Arthropoda; class Insecta; order Hymenoptera; family Scelionidae; genus Psix; species Psix sp. ZL-2020. The sequence continues at coordinate 128 of JABFQD010006033.1, forward strand.
TGTGACGCTTTTGAGGACACTCTGTATAGTATACGTGTACACATGAGCATCATGCAGCAGGATCTCGGTGCGCTGGTTGGTTTTCCCGCCGACGACGAGCTTCTGTTGCATTGCTTCTCTGACACGATTGTTAGTTTGTGTCCAAATAGAGCATGCAATAATCTGACCTGTTGTATTCGTCGTTTGTATATTACGGTAACTTCTAACTTTCTCTGTTTCTGTCTCTTTCTTCCATTATCCAGCTCTCTGATCTTTCCACATGATAGCCCGAGCGCGTAGCTATCTTTCTGTCAGAAAACAGGGACTATCTTCATACAGTCCTGCCTATTTCTATCTTTATCTCATTCTCATCAACTCTCTCATTCTTTTGCCTCTCCTTCTCTTTATGCTGCGTCAATTTTCCCGTCAGTCACCGAAATGTCACTTCTTTCGATGCATGCGTCGATGTTACACGCACCGTGTTGCTCTTGGATTATCTCTGTTCGAGCGGCAGACCTGAAAGAAAGAAACACGTAAGATCGACGCGAACCCAATTACGAGGTCTCTGAACTTACCCCTCGGTCGGCAAAAATTTTTTTTTCGCCAGGAGACCATCGGCCCAACACTACCTCCTACATCCCCCAGCACCACGTTCCGCTACACAAAAATCTGCAACTGTACAATAACAAATCACTTAATGATACTTAATTTCGAAGGTTGGTTATGAAACGAGAAAGATAGTCCATTCGCTGTAATATATAGAGCCAGTGCGTAGATTCAACGCTGACATAGAGAAATTGTTCGACTTGCACTTTGACATGTGAACGAGATTAGATGGGCAAAGTACGCACACGAGCTCGCAAGTCATAGATTAATGATCTCGATTTCTATAACGATGTCGACCACTACGTCTGAATCAAATGAAAACCAACGGCGCTCGAATTCGGTGGCGAGTTCAGAATCCGGTTGGTTTTTCAGACATTCAACTGGTTTCCATAATCTACTTTTAGGAAGACCCAGAAAACTTTGTTGCCTTCGATTAGACGACAAAGTTTTTCGCCACTCAGTCGGGTCTTCCTAAGAGTGTCTGATCCCAAAAGATATCAGCGGAGTGGCTTTCGATTTCGTTGTAGAACGATCAATTGGACACGGGCACTGTTTAGTTTCTACCTTGAATTAGGATAAGATTGGCTAGGACTAGAGGCAACACGGTACGAACGATTTCCAGCGCCACGTCTCTGCTAAAATCTACGGAGATCTCAGTTGTTTCGACATTTGTACTTAATTTATTGATCGCAGACGAGACAGCAAATCGCCGCGTGCTACTTCTAGGCGCTAATTATTTTTTCGCGGTCAGTTAAAAACGCGACTTTTTAGCAGGGATGACTTTTGAAGATGAAACAACGAGGAATGTTCATCGGATAATTTGCACAAGGCAGAATGATAATAATAAGAAAAAGTCCATATGAAATGGTAACTGATAGAGCTCATACGGAGCATCAAAGCCAATCATTGATGAATGATCACTCGTGTCGCGGCTGCAACAACGTGACTTAATGGATACGAGCACGCAATTTCGAACTGAAACTTTTCTACTTTTCTTGAAGTCGATCGTTCAGTCACGTGTTGAATAAATGAAGCATGCAATGAAACTGAGTGCATCTGTGCATATCATTCAGTCGTCTTGTCTTGCGATGTGCCACGTCTATTCATTCGACTCCTATTAACTCCTGGTGTCTTGTTTACAGTGATCTGGGGAAGTACTTCGAGCTTCAGGGACAAGATTACATTTGCTCGCGTCCTGAAGACAGTGGCATGCACACTTGCAGCAATTTGCCGGCGCTCAAAATTGGTAAGACTTCGTGACATTACTCATCACAGATCTCTTGTTTCCTTCTCTTGCAACTTCTGTTTCATTAAATTAGCGTATTTAGCGTTCATTATTTCGCTCTGTGAGACATTTTCTCCGACATCAATGCGCGATTGATCAACTTTTTTAGAACTCATTGATCGGTTCTTCTTAACTCCGTGGGATTGACAATAACTTCGTTATCGTCGGCGTATAAAAGCCATCGACGAGTTGCAAAAAGTTGAATATTTTATAGAATAAATGAATAATGAGATCAGTGAACGAGCTTGCCTGTTCGCAAGGAAACTCAATTTCCAACGGATTTGCGCTATTTTTGTAGCGTGAGAAATGCTTGCATGAAATGTATCACATTATTGATAGCTGTTGATAAAGTTTGTTTCTTTAACGCGATCAAACATTGATTTGGGCTTAATGATTTCAAACACAAGTAAGCAGTTGCTTTTAATTAACATTGGCATATTTTGTGTTCGACAAATTCAATGTTTACGCTACTTTTTCAGTAGAACGAGTCAACGAATCACGAGGCGCAATATTTGCATTGATGATAAGTTCCGTAATTGTAGACATCAATTTTATTATTGATAGCATCGTTATGTTCAGTTTGAATGAAAGATACTGTTAGTTGCAATTGAAAAGGACTATTAAATTTTCTGTAATAAGATTGTGGAAGATTGGTAGCAAATTCATTTATAAACAGGATTTGCGTTGTTGTATTTAGCGTTTAATTGTTTCATATAAGCAGATTATTTTGGAATCAATGTAACGAAATAATTTTAAATAAAATAATCAACGATGGTAAGTACAAAGTTGATAATGCAAATTTTATATTTTGTTCAGTTGTTCGTTTATATCTTGTGTTTGATTTTTTTTCATATCAAACACAATTTTTGATCATGCAAAAAATGAGTGCAAGAACATTGCACTGTAAACACAGGAAATGAAAAATGAAAAGCATTGTGCAAATTCTGAATAAATTGTCTGCGCTCTCTTCTTTCTCTATCTTTAATCATCTCAATCAAGTATTTTTCATTCTCATGTTTGATAATCTAGAAAACATTTCAACAAAAATATTGTATTTTTGTATTTTCGAACATATCTGCTAAATGACATATCAAGACCGTGCTAAATATTAGTTGTTATTTTTATTTTAGGCATAAAAACATATTAAAAATTATTTTCTATAAATAAATAATTTTGCCATTGAAGGAACTTTTTTATTTTTCAATTCACAAGTTTACCATGTGCCAAAAAGTATATATAAAAAATAACCATGTGAATCAACATAAAACATGGAAAACATAATTTAAAAATATATAACAAATTAAATATGTTATAAATATTTTTTAAAATTATGTTTTGTTTGTAAATATATAAAAATAGATTCTTACATATCTGATGGGGAAATAATAAAAATTTCGAAACGACATAAACAATAGTTATTTGAAAAATAAAAAAGTTCCTTCAATGGCAAAATTATTTATTTATAACACGTAAACTATAAGGAATAGAAAGAAAATTTAAACAAAAATTATTTTCGTTTAAAAATCAAGCATCAATATTAATGAATATAAGCATCTAAATAAAGGAATTTTTCAGCCGATTTTCCTACAATTTTACGTTAGTTTTATTATTTATAAAATATTGTCTAATATTTATTTAAATGATATTTAAATATCATGCTATCTGATCTGTTTGGTTGAATGTACTTCATAACAAAATGATATGTTAATAGGAAACGTGGTATGTAATAGTACAGCACTGCCCAACAATAATGCTACATACATAACAAATGACACATGCGTTAACTGGAATTACTATTACACTGAATGCAAAGGTCAAGGAAATAATCCTTTTCAAGGAACCATATCTTTTGACAACATCGGTCTTGCCTGGGTAGCAATATTTCTCGTAAGTTGCAACAATTTTCTTTCAAACAAATTTTGTCTATAAAAATTAACATTTGCAATATTGCAACTCATATGATGACAAAAAATTACGAAAAGTCAATTTTCTAATGTATATCATCTATATATATCATAGAAATGATTTCGTATTTATTAATAGTTATATACGGCCCATGAATGTCAAATTAATGTTGTAATAAATGTTTCACGAATGCTCCATACATAACACATATATTAAGCTATAGATGGCAGAAATATTAGTCATAAATTTTCACTTGGCTTGTAATAAAAATTAACAAAATTATATTTTTTATCAGGTCATTAGTTTGGAAGGTTGGACCGATATAATGTATTACGTCCAAGACGCGCATTCATTTTGGGACTGGATATACTTCGTTTTGCTGATAGTCGTTTGTATCTCTTCTTTTATTCTCAACTACATTGAAACATCAATGCATGTAATATTGATCATTCGCATACAACACGAATAATAACATGACCGGGTTAAACTTTGCAGATTGGTTCATTTTTCATGATCAACCTGTGCTTAGTCGTCATAGCAACGCAATTTTCTGAAACCAAGAAACGAGAGATGGAAAGAATGCGACTGGAGCGAGCACGTTTTCACTCCACGAGTACCCTAGCTTCGTCTACCAACACTTCAGAGCCGACGACTTGTTACGCCGAAATTGTCAAGTATGCATGCACGAATTAAGCAGCACCTTTAATGATAATTGAACACTCGATGAAGTACGAACATGAAGTAGTAAATCATTCTGACTCTGTAGATGATTGTCAGTTGATATATGGAACATGATTTTTAATTATTCGAGGCAATCAGTTGAAGTACAGTCATCGAGTATTATATCGACATATATAGTTTTAGAATAAATTTCCAGTTTGTGCACGTCAAAGAAATTATAATAGGGAACTAAAAAAAAGTTAAATTAATAATTCGCGCGAGATTTGAACATTATGTTATTCGATTATCTGTAGACTAAAATTGGCGTGTGATGTTTTTGGGCTTTAATTGTGATGTGTATAAATGTTTTACGTACTATTTCATAGGTTTGTCAAAGTTTTAAGGTAGATTGCCAGTTATTTGAGGTATTAATTCTGAACAGAGAAATGTACAGTTAAATTCAACCACTGTTGTGTTTTATACACAAAGCTCTGGTTTTCACTCAGTTGATTGATTTCAATTGATGGGATTCATCTATTGTCACATTTTATGTTTTTCGCGATGTGTACTTAAACTGAACATTATATGAATGATCGATGAATATGTTTTATCTGAAAATGAGTTAATCCAGTTATTACAGTTGAAAAATATCAATTATATTTACCGCTCGCAAATTATTTCGTAAAGATTTTAAACACAAGGAAGAAATGATAATTCTGTAGTATAACAATTAAATTGCAAACAATTTATTTTCACACAATAACAACTTCATGATAGCTCTGAAAAGTTCGTGTCATAAACTTCGAGATGTTTAATTTTTAACGAGAAAACTTCGATAATTAGTTCAGTGAAGAATCAAGACACTGACGATAGTAAACATTTTACTGCGGCATATATAATTTTAACGTTGTTGGACTGGCATTGAGTAATAAAAAGCAGTACTCGTGTGTTGCATAAAGAGAAAGTAACACCTACTTAATTGGAAAATGTGTAGAATTTATTATCGCTTGTAGTTTTTCTTTGGGTCAAATCTTATAAGGAGCAATTACTCTGAGGCATACAAGTATTGTCGAAAAGTTTTGAAATAACTTGTGTGCATAATGCTAATACCCTCTCTCGATTTATTTGGTCGTGGTACAAGTAGAACTTGATCGCATAGTTTTATAGCGTAGCTCTCAAATACGGAGACACTACGTCCTCGAATAGCACCCTTGAGCTACTTGGGCCGAACTTTTATTCAGCGAGCGATTTAATCGCTGATTTAATTCGTGATATTTTCATGTTAGAATACGAGATCATTGAAAAGTGAAAAGCAAATAAAGCGCCATTGAATGGTTTTTGGGATAGGCAGGCAGGCTCTTGTAAAAGCCAAGACTCAGCGTCTCAGTGATGTAACATTGACTTATTTATTTTACCTTTCGTTGCACAGATACATCGCGCACCTGTGGCGAAGAGGCAAGCGAAGATTGATGAAAAAGTACAGACTCTATCTATACAGTAGACAACAGAAACGAGAACAAAATCTACTTAAGGAGCAGCAGGGTCAGCCGAAATCGACCATTGTACAGTCTAATAGAACAAGTGGTAAATAATTGCTTGAATTTTTCGGAATACAACACATCTCGTGAAGTATTCAATAATGAAACAGTAAGCTTTTCTTTTCTCTACTTGAGAAGGATCTTTTGCAGTCTCGTTTTTAAACACGGTTATCTTTTATAAAATACAAAACAAAAGCCAACAGTTATATCGTCTAACTCATTAATCGTATATTTAATAATGTTATGTGATGTAGACCGGAAATTTCACCACAGTGGATGTCCGCGTTACTCATCTGCCTTAGAAGCTGTTGAACATGGCAATGGTAGTGATTTTAAAACGAGTACGAATTCAGTGCTGGCTGGGAATGGCGGAGGTATTGGTACGATTCCCATCGCTCCTCGAGCTAGCCCCGAAGTGTCGGAAATTGATTTGTCTACGAAGCAGAATCAACGGCAAAGCATTCAGAGGTTATCGTCCAACGGAAGTGATAATGTCGCCTCCAGCGAGGTAGATAAACCATACTATCAAGTTAAACTGGAAATTGATTCTAGATGACGTATAAAGATAATAATCATATGACATCTTGCAGACAAATAACGCATTACTCAGTCCACCAAGTACTCATCATCGAAGGAGAAGTAGCGTCATGTTCAGTGATGTGATTCTACTTCACGGAAGTAGTGTCAACACTTTGCCAGGTTCTATCGGCGCAGGAAACGAATGCAATGTCTGTTCAGCAGAGAAGATGACCCAGACTGGCGACGGCAACGTCTGGTCCACTCTTCAAACAAACAACATTCAGGTAGGTTGTTAAAAATTAAGTTTCCTTGGGTAATTTATTCATTTACTTTTGACCTCAGGCGGATATAGGGACAAGCGAAGCGATGACTTGTCAAGAGCTGCTGGCACTTAGCGGTGCCCTCAGCGCTGCCTTACCTACTGGCCAATTAGCTCTGGACTCTTTTTTGACATCGCTGACAAAAGGGATAAGTGAGAGGAGAATCACCATGGAGGAACGAGCGCAGTGGGCGAATGAGGCGGATAATTGTTCATGCTGCTATGAACCTCCGAACGAACAGTGGCCCGACGAAACAGCGAAAGTTGACAGTTCAAAAATGCGACACTTTTTCAAGGTTACCGGCAATTGCTGTGTTTGCGTATCGCGGTGTATGCGCAAGTACATAAAAAAACTCGTTGAATACAAATACTTTCAGCAGGGTATCCTGTTGGCAATTCTAATAAATACTTTAAGTATGGGTATAGAATACCATAATCAGGTAAGATTTATTAGATGACACTGTAAACTTTAATCTGGCTATCGAGAACCAGGAGAAAACTGTGTTATTAATTTTTCTAGCCAGATGAATTGACCGTCGCTGTAGAAATAAGCAATATCGTATTTTCTGCCATCTTTGCTGTTGAAATGCTGCTAAAAATTATCGCCGAGGGTCCGTTTGGGTACATAAGCAACGGTTTCAACGTCTTTGATGGCGGCGTCGTTATTTTAAGGTAAAATGATTTCTTTTATTTTCTCCTTCAATTTAACCAGATTGAAAAGATTGCTCATCTTGAATATGGTCTTTCAGTGTAGTGGAGTTGTGCCAGGCGATCTCTGACGAACGAATCGGAAGCTCAGGTCTTAGCGTACTGAGAACCTTTCGTCTATTAAGGATTTTGAAGCTCGTTCGCTTCATGCCGAATTTGCGACGGCAACTTTTTGTCATGCTACGCACAATGGATAACGTCGCTATATTCTTTTCCCTTTTAGTATTATTCATCTTTATATTCAGGTGAGTTTATTCAATCGTGTTATTGCGACCTTCATCACGCGTCATTAAATAATTTAAGAATTTGCGTTCTGATCATAATAATATAAGTTTCGTAAGACCTTTGATTAAAAACGAGCGAGAGCAAATGAGACATATAATATGTTTGGATCTGATTTTAAAAGACAATTAAATTCAAAACATGAAAAACACCCTGCGGACGACATCGAATTGTCAGTAGGATCATCGCTGCATTAAAGTCTGATATCTAAGCCATTAACATTCCGAACTGATCATCTCCAATTTCAAGAAAAACTTAGAAGAATTAGCTCCGACAGAGCTTTGATTGTCGTTGGCACATTAATTTCAGCAGTGACTTGCTTGACAAATATAAAACGTGAAATGTTAGCTTGACGTTGATACGACGATGACGGCGTGTTGGTAATAATGTTGTTGGCACGTCCGATTGGGGCGACTGTTGCCCCTTTTATTGGCTTGAGGCATCGAACATATACTATTTACTATTAGATATTTACGTGTCTGCATGGTGCTTTTATGCTGAAAGTGTCTAGCGACGAATCTGACGGCTACTTATGCTGTACAACATCTGTATACATATACTTCGATCTTTACTTCTGTCATTCTACTTGCTAAGTTTCTGAGCGCATCGGCGCGTGCCTCGTTGTGATCGTGACTCGATATTAGAAAGCTTGCAAATATGTCTAGTATTTTTTGCGTTTAATATGTGAACTAATAGCGAAACAACCACGGGCTGTTGAGGTATCGTTGCAAATGAGCTTTCAATTTCTACAACGTAAGGAGATACTCAAAAAACGGAAATGCATTTTTCATTCGAAAAACTGTATCTCAACTTTCAGCACCTCACTACCAGACTTTTTACGCAACAAAGGCCAAGGGATACCATATCGAGAACCAATTCTGAACTTTTTTCAATTGCGTGTCGATGATTCACATTCGGCTTGAAAATTTTGCTTCTCTCATCAGCCAAGCCTTGACTTTTTGCAAGCAGCAAAATTTTCACTAAGCTTTATTGAGATAATGCGGTATGTTTAGAATATTCGACTGTTAATGTAACAGCTTACTGTTGGCTTAGCATATCGTTATAAAATCACTTGAAGAAGAATTCGATAGAAACGAGTAAGAAGTAAGCACAGTGGGTCGCGATGAGATCAATTTTCTGTCTATCTATGATATTACCTTGATCAGACATTATTTTTGAAAGTAAACTAATTAGTCAATTTAACACGCACAAAAACATGTTTCATGGACATAAAAGTACATCGCACGTTTCGTTGTGTTGTAGTATACTCGGGATGAACCTGTTCGGTTGCAAATTCTGTGAAACGATGAAAGGCAGCTCTGACGTCGAGTGCGATAGAAAAAACTTTGACTCGTTACTCTGGGCTATTGTGACGGTGTTTCAGGTACCTACAGGATCATTTACAAATCGAGGGCTTTCTAGTTTATTTTGTTTTGAAAGAACAGAGAAAGAATCTTTTTTTTATATTAACACTAAACATAAAGACACGCTATATATCACATTAAAGTCACTTTGTTATATACTAAAAGTAAAGTTAGCGCAAGTCCGATGCCGGTACTACTTATATGAAAACGAAAGTCAAGGTAACGTATGAGTACTTATAGCATATCTACGTTCAGCATCTAGAAGGAACAGAGAAAGCGAGGAGAGAGCGAGCGAGCTGTTTACAATGTATGCTTCTTTCACGTGTGCTGGACTTTGTAAGACGCTATTTTGCATTGTAACGTATACCTGCCGCATGTGCTATTGAACTGTACTGATTTACGTGGCATACGTGCTTCGCATTGTTAATCATTAGAGCAAATCGTTGCGTTTGTGACGATATGTGTAATTCGACTTTTAGTGCCCTACTCACTCTCAACACTTGACTACGACAGTGTGTTACTATCGTTCCTACGATGTTTGTTGTCACATTTAGAGGTAGACACGCTAAAGGAACAAGGCGTACATCTTCGTTCAGTCCAAATACATAAGACATTAGGATACTATTATGCAAATACAATTTACTCTAGCACTCGAGACAGAGACTCTAAATTCCGAAGACTTTAGTTTGTATTAGATTTCTTTCAGCCAAGATAGACAAATTGCTACTTAAATTGGTACCTAAAATGATTCATTCAAAATTCAATTTCTTATGTTAAACAATTAAAACTGACGTGCTTTTTAATCGTAAAATATTTTGGTACCCGTTTGAGTTGTTTATTAATAGGCATCCGACGTTTCATTTAAT
>JABFQD010006034.1:0-10158 GCA_022817045.1 Psix sp. ZL-2020
ATCGTAATTACCGAGGTAATATTTATTGGAATAAATGAGAATATGATAAATTCTTTTTAACGTTCTAACATTGTTAAATCTTATATGAATAAATATATATTATATATAGTGATATCAATCTGAAAAGAGTTATGAATTGTTTTTGGAAACTGTTTATGATTGACAAAAAATTAATTGAATTTTATTTCAGTTTTAAAGTGTTACAACGAATTTTCTAGAAAGTGTCTTTTTTCCATACAGTGTAAAACAAAATATGTGTTTTTGCTTTATTCTAAGTGCAAAAGTAAAAGCGAGTCTAGAATTTATAAATTATATAGATTTAAAATAATTAGAGTTTTGTACTATCTTACAATAGCGATTAATATAATTCAATGAATCTTCTTATTGACAATAATTCGAATGACCTCTTTAAGAGTAAAACCAACAGCAATATTAAAAATCCTAATTGCAAATTGATATACAAAGAAATACCTATGAAAGATCAAAAGTGAAAGAACGATGATGAAAAGAATCTATATAAAAGCCGTAAATGAGCGAATCTCAGCATGGAAAAATGCAAAAATGATTGTATATTATGTATCTAGCATAAAGATAGGAATGTAGAGACGTAGAGAAGGGGTTTAATCGTCGGATTAATACGAGGGCAATTAAACGGAGTTTTATAAAAGGGTTATTTAACTTTATAGGCTTATAAATGCGACAGAAAAAGGCGTTTGCGCGAACTAACGCGAGAGGTCTCAAATACGTGCTCATCGCAATGGTCGCAAGATTTCAGGTAAATACCGTGGTATTATACACTGTGCGCAAAAAAGCTACCTAGCCGTAGCTGAAATTTTGCCATTTTTCAACCGGACGTATCTATTGTTTTTTTATCAGAAATGATTAACTTTTTTTAAAATGAAGTTTGAAATATTTTCTTTCGAAATGTTAACAAAAAATTTCGAAAAAAATGATTGTGCCTAGTGCAAATAGCCTGTAAACAATAAAAAATTTTTGGTTAAGTTAATAATGCCAACTTAAAGCCATTCATTATGGCATTTAAATTACATAGTTCTAGAATGGCTGTGACATGGTCAAGTTACGGTCATAGTATGGCAATGACATACCAATAACAGAGAATTGATTAGATTAAAATACCATAGTTAATCCGCTTTATTTAAATTTAAATTCATCTAAGACTGTATGATTTTTCTCAGTAGTACTGAAAAAATGACGAAAATGCAATACTATAATAATAATAATGCAATACTAAAGTTGGCAAAAATTTTAACCAAAAAGGATTGTTGTTGTTGTTTTGTAGGCACAGTCATTTTTTTCGAGAAATTGTATTAACATTTTGAAAGAAGAAATTTCAAGATTAGATTAAAAAAATTAACCATTTCTGATAAAAATTACAGTAGATACATCCGGTTGAAAAGTGGACCACGGCTAGGAAGCTTTTTTGCGTGCAGTGTATTATTTGTATTGATCGGCTAAATTTTATGATTCAAGTAATCCGTTATTCTGTTCTTGACTTAAATTTAACTATATATCAATAATGTTGATGTACACTATGTATTCCACGATTGGCTAAAACTTGGAATATATCGACTTTTTTGGCGGTAATGCAATTGTTGCTGTGCTTTTTACTGCTCATTGTTTGCCGCAGAGCATGTCACCGTTGATCTCAAGTACGCGACGTCGACGAGTCCCGATATCAAAACGCGTATAATAAGAGATGACGGCGTTAAGAGATGCGCGTTCTCTTCGGCTTTTTGAAGCCCTCACATATCGTTCTTGTTATTATAAGCACGCCATGAATTAATGCACAAATGGACGAACGTAAAAATCTACTTAAGGCGAATACTCAAAGTCGCTTGACATGAATGATACGAGATAATAAATAAGGCGACTTTGTTCAGCAAGGACATAAAACTTGGTTTCGTTGGTCCCATGCGTCGAATAACTTAATAAGTCTCGGGTTTTTGAAGTGATAGAAATTTAATACATTAATGGTTATTTAAACCGAGTTGGAGATGAATGAAGGCAGAAAGGAAGTGAAATAGTTTACAAAATGTGAGATTATATTCGATATGAGTTTTAAAGTTACATACAATGCCAAACCATTTGATGTCGACGTTACAAATTATTTTTGGGGTTCGTGAGGTGGTTACTGTTTCATATTTGATGTTTTTATAAAAGATTAACTTTTTATAAAATGTATTAATAATTAAATCTAATAAAACACGATAGTAATTCATTTTCCTCTAGTGTCAATAATTCTTCCGGCTGAAATATCAAAGAAGACTTGAAAAGTAATGTAGAGATTAGAATTATATAAATGTGTACTAGTCGGGAGTAAACATTTTTGCAGTTTTATTAGTCGTTAATCATCAAAGTTTGCTTTGAAAAAGACGCTGAAGTCTATAGTATAATGAAATGTGCAACGTTGATAGATCGAGTTATAAATGTAGAGCTCGACATTTGACATTCATCATTTTTATACAACAACCGATTGTAAACGAAAGCATAGTTAATTTGCTACAGTATTATCTCAACTTTTTCTACATTTGTTTTTCAATCCAAATACAAGATTTTGAATTATTTCATTTTATTTAAAAATAAATTTTTTCTAACGCTCAAATGTTTATCGACGGAAAAAAACTGAAAATGTAAACGATAATCGACAAGAATTGCTTTAATATTTTTTTTATAATTGAAAAGATTTGTAAGAGTAGCATGTTTATTTAATTGTTTAGCTTATTTACATTTTAGTAAGACAAAATTAAATTCTTGAATTCGTTCATTTAATATATGCAAATATCTGCATTTTTTATCTCTATAAAGTGCATATATTAACAATTTTATTCAAAATTGTGTTTCTTGTATGTTATAAATTGTTATTACCATAAATATTTTTTTATTTATATATATTTCTATATATATATATTGCCATACAAAATTTAATATTAATTATTAAAATACAAAATATTTCGTTTCAAAAAAACCCTTGATTAGGTTAAATTAAGTAAATGATTAAAATTAATAAATAAAAAATCCTAATTTTATTATTTCTTTAATTAGATTTTGATAACATTTACGGCTCTTGTAAATGAAATGTATACAATTTCATACATTGTTATGCTGTTATTGTAACTTCACGGTCTCAAGTAAAATGTTCCAAAAATAAATCGTTAGAACTAGATAAAATTAACTGGTTAAATAACATTTTACACGCGTACAGAACTATGATAATTTATTATATTAATAGTAATATAAGTTTAACCAATTTGTAGCTTCTAAACTACATACTTCAGTATAGCAAATATATTGTAACTTAATATATTAAAAAACTATACAACTTGTTGAAATACTAATCGTTAACTTGTAATCAAGTAAAAAGTGGATATGTAAAGACTCGCTTGTTCTTAATAGGAAATTAAATACGAAATAAATAACAAATTTATTTCTGATTTCCATTCTAATTTATAAAGAAGATTGAAGTGGTAAGTAAAACATGATTTTTTATGAAACAAACAAATGATCGGAGCGCTTTTTTTTCCAAAGCCACGGTATGAACTGGGAACAATTTGAAAAGTTTCTCCATTACACTGTAATATTCCCATTATGAATACGTTCTTCGAGGCAGATGATGAGTTATCGGACGATTAATTCTCGACACGATATAATGATGCCTAAACCGCTACTTGTTTACTCGACCACAAGGAATTTGTTGAGTGCGGGGCTACATCCGCTTTGACTTCTGACTCGAAAGTCTGACCACATTCAAAAATAAGTAAAAAGTATCTATTTATTATACATTGTAACAAAAAAAAAAGAGACAAAAATATTTCAGGGCAAAGGGAACCGAACGCTATCGACAAACGAAATTCATCACTTGTCTGTCAAATGCGAATTATCCTAACGCAGATGGGATAAAATTTGCCAATAAATTCATTCGCAAATCACGGCGTGCGTTAGTTTGAGGACAGACAGCTTTATTTAACATGCACAAATACTCGAGGCTGAATGAGAGCTTAATTGGATGATCATACCAAGGAGTGAAATTATCGAATAGAAAGATGTTTCATGCGAGCTAGCTAGTGATTGATCAAATGATGTTCGGTGCTGTCTGGTTAATAAGCGTCGTGATCTTTTGCAGCGTATTTGGCGGTCATTAATGCCATTAACAGAGACTATTATTTAACCTTACGTAAGTGGACTTATTATAATAACGTAGCCGGCACGAGGCGGAAAACAACTCAATATGTCGATACGAAATAGGCACCCGCAATGCATCCCACGTAATACATAGTTGTGTTCCATGACCACTATGTATAAATAGCAGTTCAGACAGTATAACAAAAACGTTTCCAGGATGGTCGATTTCCCGGCTGCGATATAAATGGCACATTAATATTGCACGATGATCTGCTATTTTTAAATTCTCGATCGATATTAGTTAATAATCGTCTTTGAAGTTCAAATATGTTGTTCTGCAAATGACTACCTAACTTTTCCTAACAATCCACACTATACTATTTCTAGATTACACCAAACACTTTGCTACAACTTTTCCCGTCCAATTCAAATATCATCAATGATTCAAGTAAATTAAGATGCGTTGTAATTGCAGGAAACCCCGTCTGTTTACTACCAAGAAAGTCAATCTAGCGTGTATTTGCTTCCTTATTTGGATTTTACGCATTTCCTCGTTTACATGATTTTACAATTTATTTTTTTCTTCAACATTATTTGGTGACATCAAACATTCTATTTATATATAAATGAAGAGATTCAAACTGACAAACATGGTTTATTATTGATTCGTTTAAAAGAGATCATCAATATGATGATGTAGTTTAAAATTTAACTTTCATGTAACACAGCTTAATGATCACGTAAAATTATTGATATTGAAGTTATTATGTCGTTTATTTGTGACAAGAACTGACGAAATTCGTACTCATTACCTTAATATTCGTTATATCAGGTAGTAATAAATGAAGGTTCGTCATTACTCAGGCCGGCTGGAACTTTACTTGAGGAAATTGGCCATTTCAAACGAAATTCGGGATGAAGTTTTTTTCTACGAACTTCATACTTTTATTGCTTTTACCGAAACTGACCAATAAATCTGATTTTAATAGATTTCCTTGAATGTCGATGATATACTGACTATTTCGTCTAAAGCGAGCAAAGTGACGATAACTTTTTAAAACGTACCTGCTCGTAAAGTTTCGGGTCGCGCTTTTACGTATCGGCTTAGGTTATAAGTTGGTATTATATTAGCAAGATTCGAATGATCGCTCGACCAATGTGCTGCGTCGTAAAATCAGGGTTAACATTTGGTTGGGTTATCGGGCAAAAAGGGCTTGAATTTGTGGCGGCTAGGCTGTCGACAAAGAAATTTTCATCCGGAATTTTCGTTTTGAGGATAAAATCTCAATCGATTTGTCCAGTTTGTCGAATATTGATTTGCGGTCGACGCTCCGATAATGACGAACAAGGTTGCATTTATAGTGCAATATGCAGTAGACATTAAACGGGGACGTTTTACGATGCAACACAAGGCGAATGAGACCGACGAGAAAAAAGTTAACCGAGCACATGCATACTTGTGGCACAGTAAGCGCGCAATAATCTTTTACGACGATTCCCCTGAATGCGATCTTTTGTTTTGACTATGTCTGCCACATAGGGAACCTAGATGTTTATGCCGTTTGAATATCATTAGAGATAATGATGAGGTCTCGTTTTATGAGCGCGCAACGTTATCGATACTAGGTTATAATAAAAACTCAAATAAAATTTCGGTTGTAATTTACGCGTTAGTTTAATAGGCCTTAGATTGTTGTATTCTATTAAACTTTGTGCAGAATGTTGTCATTGGTATATATGTGCACTGAATATTCATTAAATGATTTCTTTTTTCGGTCTCGGCGAACATTGTGTACTCAGAAAATTATGCAAATGTTTTCAGTACTATGTGGTGTTAAGATTTTTTGGCACTTACTGTTCATCATTTCTGACGTTGATTCCGAACTTGCAAATGACGTTGATTTTTCATTTGTACCGACGCTGCTTCCAGGACTAGGAAAAGGTGGAGTAGGCAAGGGTGGCGTCCATGTAGTCGAGCTCCTATTTCCAAACTATGAGAAAATGAAATTTTATTCATTTGGTATATTATGGACGATTTATGTATAATATCTATTTTTTATTTTTTAAAATTTGTATTAATTATTTTATTATTTATAGATAATAATATCAATCTCGAAAATGGCTAAATTGTAAATGGTTATTCATTTACAATTACATATGGATATGCTTATGTATTTTCTTGAATTTAATGTTCATAATTCCAAAATAATTTAAATTGTTTATTTTTATAAAAAGTAATAAGGAAATGTAAAGTTTATATTGTTTCATACTATATTTAAAATAAAGTGCTCAAAATAACCTTACATGTTAAATATTTTCGTACTCTAAATTGCATCAATTTATAACATAGGTAAGTTAATTATTAAAAAAAATTAAGCTTGCGAAGTATGTATTTATACAAAAAATTCAATCATACCATCATATTTTTATTTTTATCATCTATTGAATTTTCCGTAGGTTTATCAGGAAATTCCAGGGGCGATGTTTCCATTGTTTTGGGACTTAATAGCTAGAAAGTTTTAATACAAATTAGTTTATATAATGTCCATGAATAGGATTTGTTTATGTAATAATTTTTTCAAAAATTCTACCATATCTTCAGCGTTGATTACTTTTGTCGACTGATTATCTGCTAATTCTAATACCGTCGTTTCAAATTCTTTTTCAGTCTTGAATTCCTAAACATATTAACGTATTTAAATATGAAAATATTCATGAAATGAAACATTTTCGTAAGTAATAGTTTCATACCACAAAGCTTTCAAGTTCGCTTCTTGATAGTTTGTCGAATTCTTGCAATGTCCCTTCTCCACTATTAATGATTTCGCTAGCCACCTGTTAACAATGCAAAAATGTTTTTCGTTTGAATTGTGGACATATAGGTCGCGTGATATGCATGATATGCATAATATGAACAGTAAATTTGTTACTCGAGCTCAAACATTTCCATATCGACAAATATGAAATTTTCATGTACTTAAAATACCGACTATTTCTTATTTTCAATTATGTGAAACGTTACCGATACTAATTCAAAGTAAAGGTAAATTTCAAGGCATTTTTTTAGTTCTATGAAAAAGTTCATTTCAGAAGTTTGAAACTGAACTTTCGTCATAGTACCTTGTAATTGATTGGCTTTTGCGATTTGATTAATACCATAATACAACTTTTAGGAATTAAAATTTTGTTAATGAATTGAAATTAAGGAATGATTTGTTAAAAAATGGTGTCATTTAAGATATTTATATTACTATCAACGTTTTTTCTTTTTTTACATAAAATACTTATGACTGCTAGTGTGAATTCTATAAATTGTCGCTTTAAGAAGACTTACCTCACTATCATTCATAAAAGTACTTCTTCTTCCTTGGTTGATATACGTCATCATTTTTGAGCTTAATATTTTTGAGATCATTTTTTTCCTGATAGTTCCCGTCCACACCTAATATATAACATAAATGTAAAATTTATATGACCTCTTGTTTTAAAAGTTGTTCAATTGCACGCTAATAGATAATTCTAAATATCGCAAAGGTGGCTACTCATAAAAATTTTTTATTATAAATAAGGCATTTCAAAGATTTTTCCTTTTCTTCCATGCGCAATAGTAAATTTTACTTATTTTTAATTATTAATTAATACAAATTATAAAAAACCTTTATTATTATTATTTTATTAAACTGCCTAATATCGAAATTAATGTACAAAAACACTAATTTACCAACCATTATACTATGATCTCGTTTGCCATTTTCAAGAGAGCTATGAAAGAATTTTTGGGCAATATCTTTTTTATCCTTCTCATAGTGTTGTATCTGCAAAAAAATGAATCATTATTTATCATGAATATACATTGACCACTTTGGTAGAATGAAGTTTACCTTAGAAATGTTTTTAAAA
Organism: Psix sp. ZL-2020; assembly: GCA_022817045.1. Taxonomy (NCBI): domain Eukaryota; kingdom Metazoa; phylum Arthropoda; class Insecta; order Hymenoptera; family Scelionidae; genus Psix; species Psix sp. ZL-2020. Next base: position 8,041 of record JABFQD010006034.1, read on the forward strand.
ATTATTTTACATGCATATAATGTATCGTCATCAGTAATTTTATTTGGTGGTACCTGAAATCAAGAGAATATGAATATAATTTTATGATACTCATTTTTATCTGATGAAGTGTAAAGCATTTAAGTATTAAAAAACCATACGAACTTCATCAACATGAAGGTTTGACTGTTTGAATTGATCCTTGTCACGATTTCGTTTTGACTTGATAGAATTGGCTGTCTTATTTCGTTTAGTCAATACCATTTTGCACTTGATGCAACAATGTGTGCCGGCTTCGATTTCATTCATGTATCTACAATAACGACTGTGGTCCTTTACAGGAACATATTTGTTGTGAACTGCACATAGTTGACAATAGCGCGTCTTTTTTTTCGGCTCCGGATTACCTGGTGTTGGAATGTCTGACTTTTCCTTTCGCGAAATATTCTGATGATTCAACATTTTCTTGCCCATTTTTACAGATTACATTTGGTCAAAGCATTTGTACATGAGCCTGCTGACGAGTCCAACTGCAAAGTTACAAAGTAAAAGGAAATCATTAAAATTGAGCATATACGCATTCATGCATTATTGACAACTGATTTGTTTGTTCAACAACTCTATTGTTTGTTCAATGAAAAGCTTATATTATTCAAATAAGGGAGCATACATTGCGTAGACTAGTTCAACAGTGTAATAGATATTGCATAATTTAAAAACAGCTGAATATTTTTGAAATTTTCAAACTGATTGAATGAGATTGAAGTATTATTAATATTTTATTTTAGAAACAGGTGAACTATTTGAAAATAGAGATTATCATAATTATTTACTAGTTAAAATGAGAGAAACATTTAGTAAAACTTGGGACAGTCATAAAATAATGTTACATAGTTAAAATATGAATTGAAATATGCATGATTAGAATTTTAGTTATTTTTATGTAAATTATTCAACTTCTTTTTCTTTTTTATTTGATGGTAGAGTGAATTTCTGTTAACTATATACTTTTATTAATCTATTTACTACATTTTGTTGTTAATTTATATTATAAAATCTTATTGAAGGTTATAAAAATTTTTGAAAATCATTGACTATTTATTAATGACCAAATTAATTTTTGAAACATTAAAAAGCTATTATTTCAAGAATCGATATATCTTCAAGCAATGTATATATATATATATACATGTACACATAAGTTATTGAATTTTTTATATTTCTTATTGTAAAATAATCAAATTTATGGTTTCAAAGTCATTTCTTAATGCAGAAATATATTAAATTTTTTGGATTCCATAAGTTATTTTGATTTAAAAATTGATTTTCGTTTTGACTATACAGTAAATTCTCAGTCAAATCTTGATAAGATTTAAATTAAATTTAAAAAAATTTGAAACACAAAGATTATATTTTGTTAATTACTAAATAAAAATTATCGATTAAACATTTAGGTTATAACTCGATATTATTATATTATGGCGCTTAGCCCGTTTTTTATTTTAAGTCTTTAATTATATGTCACATCATTATAGTATTCGGAGAAATTTGAAGGCTACTCAAGGTTGATAAAATTGTGATAATCATAACACAGTCATCATTACACCTGCGATAAAAGCAACAATTATTTTTTCATAATAATTTGTTTATTTGTGAAAAAAATATTTAGTTTATTAAATGTCTTTTAATATAACAAAACAAAATATTAATAACTCTTATCGTAAAAGTATTCAAGTGCAAAATAAAGAAAGGCAAATAAAAAGAAAGAATTTGGCAACTGAGCTGGGAGTGAATCACGAATCAACTATGTGCCCTATTATTGTCAGGTATCAACCACGTATTTGTTAGCTATATGGCATGATACTACTCGTATGACTGATAATTATTGATATAATTTTTAGTTACATTTTCCAAAAGTGCATAGTTTTAATTTTCAAAAATCACTATAAAATTAAGGATCATAATCTAAAAAATCAAATTGTTGACGTTTCATAGCCTACGTTGAATCATCACATCGTTATAAAATTACGATGTAAGTGATCAATTTTAATGTTCAATGTAAAATTTCAGTTTACACATCAAACTTAATTGTGTTTTCTATAATAAATTTAAGTTGAATTCATAACTGAATACATAACT